>PVIU01019309.1:0-36691 GCA_004026605.1 Ondatra zibethicus
CATGTATTAACTTTTTGAGATCCGAGTCTTTTTGAATGCACTCCTTCCTAGGCCAGGAGGGATGGGGGTGGGCCTTGGACTTCCAACAGGGCAGGGCACCATGCCCTCTTTCAAGGAAGAAGGGGGAGGGAGGAGGGGTGGGGAGGTAGTGGGAGGGGACCGGGAGAAGGGGAAAAAAGGAAAAAAAAATTTATTTCTTTAATTATGTTCTTGAATGGAAAAAATAAAACAAAATAATGTATGGAAAAAAAAGATATAAGGGGGGAAGTCCAGTCCCATGAGGGGTACCCATCGCACGAGGGGTAGCAGCTGGTGACCTGAGGCCTCTGTGAGTTTCCTGAGGCCTTGGTAGGTGGGAGACTGCAGCAGGCGAGAGACAGACAGATACATCATGCAAAGAGAGAGAGAGTTTGGGTATAGAATTTATTTACTAGGTTATGGAGGGAAAGGGGAAGAGGAGAAGGGGAGAAAAGGAAAGGAGAGAGGCACAGAGGGGAGGAAAGGGGGAGGAAAGAGAGAGAGCAAAAGTTACCTCTTCAGGAGAAAGATGAAAAGAGAAAGAGCACAGGCTGGAGGAGGCTGGATATCCACTTCCCTCAGCAGAAGGGGAGGGTTTGGGAGAGTTCAGGACTTGTCTCTTAAAGGGACAGGATACTCAGGTGATAAACCATGCTAACAGATCATAACATTCCCATCTCTTTCTTATAATAATAAGGCAGGAATTTAGGGACAACAGGTTAAAGGAATTGGGATGGCGGATTCTCAAGACTGCTTGATGCTTAGCTGTGGGTGTTGTCTTGGGGGGAATCTGAGAAAGCTGGGTGCTGGTCACATCCTGGGGTAGCTGGTCTCTTTACTCATATTCAAGCTTTGTGGTATGGAACTGTATGGTGTCTCTTGGACCTGGCAAGGTGTTGGCAAAAAAGAGGACAAAATTAAGTTTAGGAAGACAAAAAAAAAAAATTCAGGACCAAGGAATTGAGAAGGGTGTATCTGACCTGTTTAAGGTGGATCCTTCAATTCGGCTCCCTGAAACTCACAAGAATTCTCTGGGTTTGTGAAAAATATAAGTTTTAGACATATACATTGTATAAACAGTAGCATATTTATGTCATAATGACTGTGACAAGTATTTTTTGCACAATGAAAAGTATTTTTAAGACTATGGAAGGCAGCATGAGAGAGAAATTTGATAGCTTGTACTTGTCCTCACACCTTTATATCTTGCAGGTGCACACCTTAATAACTTCTATTTGTATTTTACTGAAATTTGTTTGGTGCAGTTGTCCTTTTAAACTGACAAAACCTCTCAGCTGTCAAACTGCATCATAGATCTTTGAGAAGGATAAAATTTTACTTAAGGAGTTATTGGTTAAGAAACGACAGAGAACTTCCTTGGTTGACACCTAGAGCCTCTGCTCAGGGTCCTCCATGGTCGTTGAGGGTCGTATTTGCCTTTTGCTGTTTAGTGCTGGGCCTGCCAGGTTTTAGAAGATCTTGTGGGTTAGGAATCTATAAAAAGACAAGCCTACCTTGACCAGATCAGCTAGGCTGTTGATTCCAGTGATTCTGTCCACATCTGTAGATCTTCAGTTTAGATGAAAGGCAGTTTTGCCCAGTGGTCAGCACTTGGCAGTTGATGAGGTGAATTGCAGATGGATGTTGTTCTGTGCCCATTTGTCTTCTGTCTTCTTTGAAGGAAACAGAGTGTTGCTAGAAGCCAACCTGTCTCTGTCATGAAAGTCTTTTAATAATTAAACATTTAAATGCCATACTCCCCAGATCTTTGAGCAATTGAACGCTGTTTATCTGGTACAACTAAAACAGTATTGAATCTGCCTGGAGAACTGAGTCCGAACTTGACTGTAATGGCTCTCAACTTAACAGGTGATATTTGCACGTGTGAAAGACAAAGAAGGAAAAAACTGCAATGAAGATTAACGGTGAAACTGACAGTGGTAGAGGACAGCTTAATGTATTTTGAAGCAGCGTTAGTTACATATACAGTATTTTTTGTGAGACTTAAAAGTAAATACCAGTTTAAAACATGAGACTTATTGTTTTGTAGTCTGGAATGAGATAGACAATTAAAACATTTAACAGTAAATATACATGCATTTACACCCAGTTGAATTTAAGTTTTACACACATGGAGTTAAATGAAAAGTGAGTGAAAGAAAGCTGGCTAGGGGCAGGACCTCATGTGAGAGCCTACTGCTGGTTCTCTTTGGCTACAGGCAGAACCTCTGGCTTGGCAGGACTTGGTCAGATGGCCTGACCTTAGTTAAGATGCTGGTGAGGTCACCTGACCTTAGTTAAGATGGTGATGAGATCACCTGACCTTAGTCAAAATGTCAGTGGCCCAAGGACATATGCTCAACTATGTTCATAGCAGCATTGTTTGTCATAGCCAGAACTTGCAAACAACCTAAATGCCCCTCGACCAAAGAATGGATAAGGAAAATGTGGTACATTTACACAATGGAGTACTGCACAGCAGAAAAAAACAATGACAGCTTGAATTTTGCAGGAAAATGGATGGAACTAGAAAACTTTATTTTGAGTGAGGTAACTCAGACACAGAAAGACAATTATCACATATACTCACTCATAGGTGGTTTTTAAACATAAAGCAAAGAAAACCAGCCTACAAACCACAATCCCAGAGAACTTAGACAACAATAAGGACACTAAGAGAGACTTAACATAGGTCTAATCTGCATGGGAAGTAGAAAAAAACAAATCTCCTGAGTAAATTGGGAGCATGGGGATCTTGGGGGAGGGTTGAAGGGGACCTTGGGGGAGGACTGAAGGGGGGAGGGGAGGGGCAGGGAGGGGAGCAGAGAAAATGTAGAGCTCAATAAAGATGAAAAATGGTGGTGGCCACGTGTTGTATGGAGAAACCACATTTTTAGAGCCGCGAAAGTTTCAAATATAATAACAAGAGAGACATAGAGGCTGTGTAGAACATACATTTGAAAAAGAATTACATTCGTGTAGCCACACCATTCACATATTTTTTTCATACATGAAGTAGACAGGAAAATCACTCAGCACCTTGAGCTGCCCTGTGGCCGAGCTGGCATGCCACCAGCTGTGGCAGGCAGTGAAGGCTGGAATTGTAAACAGCTGCCTCTCGGATCTGACTAATCTTGTCAGTTTTGCAGGACCAGCGGTAGCAGTGGCAGAGATAGAATAGAAGGAATAGGAGCAAGAGAAAAAGACCATTTACAGATGGGTGGCAAGGGACTACCCAGTGAAAGGAAAGTGGACGGGCATGAGATGTCAGCGGTGGGGCACAAGAAGTCCTGTTTGGTGGTGGAAATTAGAAAGGAACTCATAGGGAATCTTACCATTTGCAGCATTGGAAAGTGGTCTGAGTCCAGGGTCCCCATGAGGGAACCTGGAGAGAGCCTGGCCGAGTAATGCACTAGTGTTATTCTATTTTAAAGATATAAGGGGGGGGAGGCCAGTCCCACGAGGGGCAGCCCATCCCACAAGGGGTAGTGGTAGGTGACCTGAAGCCTCGGTGGGTCCACCAGGCTTTGGCAAGTCTTCTGAGGCCTTGGCAGGTCACTTTGGTGGGTGGACAGGTGATGAGAGAGAGACAGGAAGAGAGAGATTGCAGGCTAGATGAGAAGGGATGTCTGCTTGCCTCAGCAGAAGAGAAGGGGTTGGGAGAGGGTGGGGCTTGTCTCTTAAAGGAACAGGGTACCCATGTGACAGACCAGGCCAGCAGATCATAACACTTGAGTTTTGTGCATGGTGATAGATATGGATCTATTTGCATTCTTCTACATGTTGACATCTAGTTATGACAGCACCATTTGTTAAAGATGCTTTCTTTTTTTCCGTTGTATAATTTTAGCTTCTTTGTCAAAAATCAGGCGTTCATAGATGTGCTGATTAATATCAGGGTCTTTGATTCAATTCCATTGGTCCACCTGTCTGTTTTTATGCCAATATCAAGTTGTTTTCATAACTCTAGGTCTATAGTAGAACTTGAAGTCAAGGATGGTGATGCCTCCAGAAGTTCCTTTATTGTACAGGACTGTTTTTACTATCCTGGGTTTTTTGTTTTCCAGTTGAAGAGAAGGGGGAGCGATAATATGAGCAAAGGGGTCAAGACTACAGAAATAGCTGACCCAAGCTAGTTGGAGCTATTGACTCCAGACTGACAGCTGGGGAGCCTGCATAGAACCAAACCCTCTAAATATGGGTTACAGCAGTGTGGCTTGGGCAGTTTGTGGGGCCACAGGCAGTGGGATCAGCATTTGTCCCTAGTGCATGAACTGGCTTTTTGGTGCTCATTCCTTAGGGAGGGTTACCTAGATAAAGGAGGAGGGCCTTAGTCCTGCCTCTATGTGATGTGACAGATTTTATTGACTCCCCTGGGAGGCCTTACCCTTTTTGAGGAGTAGATGGGGGTGGAGTGGGGAGAAGGTGCTGGGAGTGGGAGGAGTTGCAGGAGGGGAACTGGGATTGTTATGTAAAATTTAAAAAAAAGATTGTTTAAAAAAATAGAAAAGCTGTTTGTGGGACAATCCCAAGAGTTCCTACACATCCAGCACCAAATGCAAAATATGGATTCCTCCAATCAGCATCAGATATGATAATTTTCTGTAGGCCCATATTTCTATTTGGTGTGGCAGCCAGGCTCTAATGCCATAGTCAGTGTCTGAGGATGGTCAGGTACCCTTCCAGACAGGCTGTCACTGCCCTATTGAAAGGTCAGGATGTTGTTTTGCTCCTTTCTTTGTAATTTGGAGGATGCCTGAGAGAGATGCTGACTCAAGCCCATATGCCAGCTAGCGTACAGAGCACACAGGTAGTTGTGGACGTGACTAAAAGCCATTTACCTGGTTACCTAGGAAACAGAATGCTAATGTGTTTCCTCTCAGTTAAGTTTTGGTATAAAGACTGTTTGGAGAATAAACAGAGGAATTCTTCAGGATGTGAACTCAGGATATCATGAGGGATCTCTGAGAATCTCCCTCCCGATAAAACCATGTGAGTTGTGTCTTTATTTCCGCGCCCCATGCCGGTCCAGAGAGAGAGAGCTTATGCTGGGGTCTGGTCAAGAGAAATAAATAATTTATGATCCAGACTAGCACCGGGCCCCGACATTTTTTTGGAAGATTTCACTGAATTAACAGAAAGTTGTTTTGCTCAGTTACAGATTATTATAAGAAAGTAATATAGGTGCCAATATGTAATTCTGCTGTTATGAGACACAGATACAGAAGTCATCCCCCAAGAGGGGGGGAACTATGTCAAGAAACTAATTCTGGGGATAACAAAAAGCTGTAGTCATATTCTTGCTCTACAGTCAGGACATGCTTCTCCAAGCTCTTGTCCTTCAACCCAGCCGCAACAATACACATTGATGGATTACTGTCTATTCAGGGAAGCTCACTAGAACTTCAACACTCAGAATCTTCATTGACACTTTGTTATGTAGGCATGATTGATTAACTGCCTACATGGATGAACTCAATCTTCAGATAAAGTGATACTATATAACCCAAAACCTAAATGCTAAGCCACATGAGTGTATGTATTAGGGTCTCTAACAGATGAGAATTGATGAATGAAGTATATTATAAAAGGGGACATATTAGGTTGATTTACATGATAGTGTATTGATGCTCTAAGAGGAGCTGCCTGCATGCTGCTGAGACTTAGAACTTGTTGCCTGCTTGGTCTGGGATGAGAGGTGCTTTAGCACTCCCTGGTGCCAAAGACCAGGAAGACTCCAGGGAGCCACCGGTTTTCATGTTACAGCTGAAGAAGCTTGGCTATGGCATCAGTGAAGACTGGCAGCAGTAGGGCAATAGCAATAGTTACAGCAAAAACATGTCTACCCTCATCAGCAGAATGAAAACTGGACAAGTAGCAACTCTGCATTTCCATCAGATCTCTTTATACCTGTGACTGCTGAGGAATCGCGGAACCCACTTTGGAGGAAGATCTTAGCTAACGCTTCCTTAAAATTTCTTCCCAAACCTTTCCAAATGAAGATCTCTTAGGTAAATCCAGACCTAATCAAGTTGACAATAGTTTGACAAGTCCACCTCTTGTCAATCTGACACCATCTGCATCTCCTTGTATCCTATTTGATTTCCAAATGAGGAAATCAGCAAGGTCATAGTGCTTCCTACCACTATATAACTATTCCACAGTAAGTCAAAATTATATGCCTCTTCTCCCAGAATTCATGGTAAAGTCTTTTACTGTATTGTAATTCACTATGACAATTTAGATTTAACAACCAACACTGCACTACTTATATTATCTCAGTTGATGTTATTTTACATGATAAAGAAATAAAGGGAAGAAAACACAAATATATGTTTAATGTATGTGCATATACAAACATATTCTTAACAAAATAAGACAAATTTGAAATTATAATTCTGTCTGTACCATGTCATGTGGCCTTAGCTGTATCCACCCAACCTGCAGCAAGCACTGTTTTGGTGGAGGTCCACCCCAAGCCTCCTCCCCCAGAGTTGCCTCAGTCTGCACTGGGACTCTGCCCTGAGAAGGCCTGCCATGTTGGAGTTCTACCCCTAGGGGTCTTTATTCTGCCCCTGAGAAAGCCTGCCATTGGCAGCACCACTCCTGAAGGTATTAAAAGGCTGCACCTCATGGTTTCCCTTCCTGCTCTCCACAACTTCCCCTGGGGCCACCCAGGAATGCTGTACTCAGAATAAACCTGGATTTACTGAGTAGGTTTAATTGGCTTATTACATCAGTGGCAGTGGATTCCCAGTAACCAGGAATTTAAACTTAATATTTGGTACCAAAATCCAGGAAAAATTGAGTTTTTCCCACTACCAGGTGGCCATGGAAAAACACTCTCTATTCCCCACCTTCAGACAGACTTACTGGTTGACTTACCCAATTTCAAGCCATGGCTTCTAAAGAGGTCTGGGACTTTCTTTCTTTCTTCCTTCCTTTCTTTCTTCCCTCCTTTCTTCCTTCCTTCCTTTCCTTCTTCTTCTTCTTCTTCTTCTTCTTCTTCTTCTTCTTCTTCTTCTTCTTCTTCTTCTTCTTCTTCTTCTTCTTCTTCTTCTTCTTCTTCTTCTTCCTCTCTTTCTCTGCCTTTCTCTTTCTTTCCTACTCTCTTTCTGCCCCAAGCTTCAAACCTCAGTCTTTTATTATAAACTTTACACAAGGAAAATGATTCTTTTTTTCTTGTCACAAGTTAATCATTACATGGACAAAGCAGTTCACAAAAAGTAGAAAGATCCTTTGAAATTGGAACATCATCATTCATCATCACACTTCCCAGTTCCCAAGCCCCAACCCAGCCACTACATTTTTACTTCTTAGCTTAGTTAATCATATAGCAACTTCTGAGGCTTTCACCTCAGAGGCTAATTACTTGCAGTTACAGAAGCATAGTTCAGTGGGTTTTACTCCATTGTCGTACCTTTCCCATTGTTGTTCCTCACGATTCCAATACATATCATTTTGATTTATAAGGCCTTAGGCAATCAGCCCCAAAGTCTAGGTTCTTCAGAAACATTATTCATCATAGCCAAGGTCCTTTCTGTTTCAGTATAATTCTTTTGTCACATTTCATAATCAGACAAAGAACAATTTCTGCATTTTCCCCAAATTTCCCCAATTCTTTTAGTGTCTGCCCACTCTATCAGATCAGGAAGACTCATATTATCATACAGCACATGCATATTTCCAGAAGCCACTGGTGTGGAAGGAGAAAAAGAACAATAAGAAGAAGTACACTAGTAGACTTGCTTTAACCAGAATCATCTGTAACATTGCCAAATGTATATGCAGACACCATAGAAGCAGTCCTTGGGCCACATAGGTGTTTTCTCCTTGGCCCTCATTTAGCTGCCACTGGGTTGCCTGGAGGGAGTTGCTTCCTGCATCTCAGGAACCACATGTGAAAGGACGCTATGCTTTGCCGTCTCTGGTATGTATGGATGAAAAATGTACTAATAAGGTGTCCACAGTATGCTTGTTTGTATATGTGTGCTTATTTTAAAATCTGTAAAACTTGTAACTCCAGACCACAAAAACTCTGAAAAAATACAAACACAGGGATAGCCACCACTTTTGGTTGATGACAAAACAAAAACCTCAGTGCTATCTTTACTAAGGGCATCCACATGCACTGGCCCCACCCAGGAGAAACTCCTCTCCAATATACTTTGACTTATAATTCCTGCCCTGTCCTGATGTGGGATTCCCCTCTGTATGCTATGAATTCCATTGGTTAATAAAGAAGCTGCTTGGGCCTATGACAGGGCAGAATAGAGATAGGCAGGAAAACTAAACTGAATGCTGAGAGAAAGAAGGCAGAGTCAATGAGACGCCATATAGCCATTGGAGGAGACAGACCGGAACCTTGCCAATAGGTCAAGACCTGGTGGTGATGCACAGATTAATAGAGATGGGGTGAAGTAAGATGTAAGAGTGAGCTAGAAATATGCATGAGCTAATAGGCCAATCAGTGTTTTCATTAATAATTTCTGAGTGATTATTTTGGGTCTGGGCAGCAGGGAAATCTAGCCTTTGCCTACATTGTCCTAAAAATCAAGGTTTATAATAATGCTGATTTACTGATATATTAAAGCTGTACCTCTACATTCATGAACAGAAGCAGCCAGATTTTGTAACTTAAGAGTAAATTCGTTAATGTTGATTTAAAACATTAAATTGTTTACAATGTTAAAACTTGGTTTTGTCTTGTACAGATTAGAATTATACCCTAAGTCTCAGGACCACAGCTAAAAACTAGACACTAAAGTATTTCTTTTAATCTTCTTGCTTCTACTAATATTAGCAAGCTATAACTGATTGGTTAAAGTGGATGTCCAAATTTAACTTACATGCCTAATTTGGATATACCTGAAAGGTGATGGTACCCTGATTCTCAAGTGCCTTTACAGATTTAGGAGTATGGCACTGAACAAAAGAACTTCTTTGATAAAGAGACATGCCAGCTCCTGCAGCATCTTTTATCTCCAAGAAGACAAATGGCTGCAAAAAAGCGTCCTCCTGGACGCCTTTGGATATGGCAAAGCCACACTCAGCAGAAAGTTACCTTTCACCTCATCAACTGCCTGGACCCTGCCTGGAATGGACAACAGTACACTGGGGCAATCGATCGTCTCATCCTGCCAACACAAGTAGATCGAACCCTACCCCCACAGGAAAATCTGTCAGGCTTCCTGGGCTTAGCAGCTAAAGGCAAGCACTGCTTCTAGACTTGTGCTCACCAAAGACCATGGGGAAACTTGGGATTGTCTGGGTAGCTAGAAAAGCTGTCTCGCTTCTGCTCATTTATCTATTCCTCTCATGTCTGTCTAATGTCTAATGGCATTTGATGACTTAAGGTACTGGTAACTCATTACTTCATTAGTTAAGTTTCCTGCTTAAAGTACAGACTTCATAGTCCAGGATTAACAGGTTTCTAATATAACTTCAGAGGTTCAGAGTTTTAAATTTCCTCTAATTGTTTTCTAAAGTATTCATGCCTTTTAAACTAAAGCCATAGTGTTTGCTAGGACACCGAGATGTAACTCTGTTCCAGCTGTCTTATAGATAGATACCTGAAGGTTCCTGGGAGAAGCTTTGCTGCTGTATCAAGAAATCTGGTCTGGTAAAAACTAACAATCTCCAGGGCCTATTTTGATCCCACCCATTTTCAAGCTGCCTTGGCTGAGACCAACCTGAAGAAGGTTCTCCAGATAACACCAGCACCTGCCCCAGCTCCTGGGACTTCATCATTGGTACCGCCTCTCCAGGATAAATGGGCACCTACCCAGCAACTGAAATTTGGTTTTAAAGGTATATCTTCTCTCATGTCTCACTCATTCATTCTTGCCTTTTCTGTACAACCAGGGTACTTTTCCATTCCATTCTTTCTGGCAGTTAATCATCCATCCCATAGCAAGCCCCATTCATAGAGCTGATAATAACAATCTACTTTTTCTCCTAGCAACCTGCCTTCTCATCTCCCTCAAGGAGGTCTCCAGGATGGCAGTTAACTGGGTGCCTCTCCATTCCCACCTCCCACTGAGCGTGAGCCCATCAACTCTCAACTTTCACCTGCCCCACATGAAGCAACCAGAAATGAACCAGCATCCATATACCCAGAGTTTGGGATGTTTGGATGGAAGCATCACTCCAGCCTCTGGCATCCATACACAAGAAGAGTCTGGAATGTTCTGGTGGGGCTTCCACCCCGAGCCTCTTCCCCTGGAGTTGCCTCAGTCTGGACTCAGCCCATGAGATAGCTGTCCATGAGATAGCTACACCCCTCAAGGGTATTAAAAGTCCTCACCTCATGGTTTCCCCTCGTGGTCTCCTCAACTTCCCCTGGGGTCACCCAGGAATGCTGTGCTCAGAATATACATGGATTTATTGATTCAATTTGATTGGCTTACTACATCAGCAGTGGTGGAATCCCATTAGCTTTAAATTTAAACTTAACAAGCACTACAACAAGTTTGATTCTTTGTAAGGAAAAGTGACTCACATCTTCTTTATGAAGAGTTTGGGCCATGCATTGGTCTTCCTGGGTGGGGTTGTTGTAGTTTCCCATTTACCTCAGTTGTTGGCCATAGTAACCCTAGAAGACGCCATAAAGGATTCCCTGCACTATGGACATATCCTTCCTTACTTTATTGTAGAGAAACAGTCCAATTTTACCCAGCACTATTGATCTATTATGCCTGATATCAATGAACCTCTCATAGTTGATTGACTTAAGATCCCAAAGTGCCCAGGGGAAAGTTTAGGTTTAAGTTCAGTGGAGTGTTTATTGTGCCTCCTAGGAGACGTGCTCCTACATCTGGAACCAAGACTTCTAGGGACAGCAGAGCATACGGTTGCAGGACCTGGAGGCAAAACTTTTGCTAATGGGTCTATAAGAGTGACAGTGAAAGTACAATGCTCATGTCCACCTCTGCTTTATTTTATTCAGTTAGTCCCAGGAAACAAAATTGATTGATTTGAATACTGAGTCAACAATAACACACCCTTGGTCATTAATAACAATGCAGAGTACAGTATTTTTTTGAGATTATACTATAATTGCTGCATTTTGTCCTTCCATTTCCTCCCTACAAACCCTCCCAAATACCTCTCCCTATTCTCCTTCAAACCTATAGCCTCTTTTTTCACTAGTTGTTATTGCATGCATGTGCATATGTATTTCTAAACATAACCTGTTTAGTCCATACTGGGACTAACTTGTACAGTATATGGTTTCAGGACTAATTATTTGATGCTGGACAACCAATTGGTGTACTCTTCCCTGGGGAAGACTCCTTATTTCATTCCCAGCTTTCCTCAGTTGCCTATAGTTGTTTATATGTGTTTGAAGCCTGTGGGCTTTTCCCAATCCAACTTGGCTCATCCATTGGTGTTATCCTTGTTCAGTTCAGGTTTGAACAGTAGTGTTGATGTGACATCATAGCTTCTGATATGAGGAAACACAATCTTACAACATGCTCACTGATTCTTTGGCTCTTACAATCTTCCTGTAACCTCTTTCACATTTCCCGAGTCTTAGATGCAGAAGTATTTTGTAGATGTGTCCACTCCACAACTCTGCCTTTTGATTGGTTGTAGTTTTCTGCAGTGGTCTGTCTGTTGCAAAGAGAAGTTTCCTTGATGAAGAGTAAAGACTACTTTTCTGTGGGTATTTGGAGAAATGTTTATAGAGTGTTATTCAGAATTATGATGGCTTAGTAAATTAGTGATTTTAGATGCTCCTCATAACCACAATTTCACCAGCACTGAGTATTTATTTATAACCCAGCTTATGATGTGCACCTTAGGATGCATAGTGACTTGGTAGCCCAGTGTTAAGTATTCATTTTTCCATTAAGGCCCAATTGGGAGGCAAAAAGTGGCTCTCAAAGGATAATAGCCAGGACCTTGTTAAAAAGAAATGGAGCCTAGCAAAGTCTTTCTCTCTATCTTTGGCGCATCAAGTATCATTGAGCATGCTAGATCATGAGGCCTCAGAGCAGAGCAGCAGGACCAGAAGTTTGAGTCTGTTGAAAATTCAGTTCATGATCAGGACCCTACTGAAAACTAGCACCTTTCTGGGTCACATGGCCTATGGACCATGTGGCCATTTGAGTAAGAATATCCCCCATCAGTTCATATATTTAAATGTTTGGTTGTCAGGGAGTGGCACTACTTGAGAGGGATTAGGAGGTGTGGCCCCATTAGAGGAAGTGTATCGTGGAGTGGGCTTGGGTTTCAGAAGCTCAAGCCAGGGCTAGTGGTTCTCTTTTCCTGCTGCTTGTGGGTCTGTACGTAGAACTCTCAGCTATTTCTCCAGCACCATGTCTAGCAGCATGTCGCCATGTTCTCTGCCATGACAAAAATGGACTAAACCTCTGAAACTGGAAGTAAACCTCAGTTAAAACCTTTCCTTTCTAAGAGTTGCCATGGTTGTGGTGTCTCTGCACAGCAGTAGAATGCTGACTAAGACAGATCAGGATAGCAAACCCAAGTAAGGAATACACTACCTCTGAAATTCAAACAGGCTCACTAAGTGATGTACTTCTTTCTTTATGGTAGGAGGGGCGAGGAATAACAGTTTATCCTTACTGTTAGAAGAAAGGTATCCACATTCTTCAAACCATTGAACCTCTAGAAGTTTAACTGAGGTAGACAGCCTTTCACTTTTGATTGGATTTATTTCCCATCTTCCTGTTTATATGCCAACAAGCTCAGCATGGTTGCTTCTCACTTGGTCCGATCAACGTAATGTCATCATTATAATGGAACAATGTGATAAATTGTGAAACAGACAAGCAATAAAGTTTTCCACTAAGCTGTGACACAGAACAAGAGAATTAATATGTGATTGTGATAGAACAGTAAAGGTATATGTACAGCTAGTCTTCACTGAGGAAGGCAAATTGTTTCTTGTGGTTCTTACAGATAGGTATGGAGAAAGAATTATTTGCACGCTCAATAGATGCAAAACAGGTACCAGGATATGTGTGTTAATCTGCTCAAGTAAGAGAAATACATCTGGCACAGCAGCTGCAAATGAGGTCACTACTTGATTAAATTTATGATAATCAGCTATTGTTCTCCATGACAACACTCCTTCTCCTGCACAGGCCAAATTCGAGAAACAAAGAGAGATGTGATGGGGATCACCATGCCTGCATTTTTCTAGTCCTTACTGGTAGCACTAATTTCCATAAGTCCTTCAGAGGAGTGATATCATTTCAGTTCTCTATTTTCCCTGGTAGAGGCAGCTCTCTGATCACTTCTATTTAGCCTTTTTGACCTTAACATTTCTTGCTCCCTGAATTGAGGAACAAGTGTGGGGAACCCCCTAACTTTCATCTGTCACAGTTACACATTCTCACATTGGGAAAATAACCGAATAGACACATGATATGTTTAGGGACCAATTAGACCTATGAGTCAGATTTCAGCCAAAACTATATTGACAGCCTAACCTCTACAAAGTCATATTTAGAGTAAGGGCCATAAAACTGTTTGGAAGAGAGGGTAAAATTAATGTTAGTTCAGAATATGCCCAGTAGTTTCTGGACGATTCAATTATTTCTTTTACCCCAATGTATAATAACCCTAGTCAGGGGATATAGATTCCTTTGGGGGAACAAATGGAAAAATATTAAGAGTAAATTTTTAGAAATGTTAGCAAGGTCTTTCCTCAAAGGAACATAGACTTCCTTTTATTCAAAAGTTTCTGGATCTATAAACTGACTCAAATCTGTAAATTGGCTAAGAGATCATGATTCTCCATTGCTATGCTTCAAAGTAGCCATTCATTTGTTTGTAGAAATTGTCTTCTTATATAAATATGCAAAAACTAACAGACTTCTTATTTATTCTCTTCTGGAAACTAATAAATACTAAATAAACAGCTAGTGCCAAAGGTTTATATGAGACATACGATTATGAATATTGCTTTGCCTGTGCTGTTCATACACAGTATATTTACCTTGTCTTTGGTAGTTGGTGCTACCACTCAGCCCTTGTTATTTTAGTGGCTTATTAGAGATATGATTTCTAAGTTATCCAATTGAGTAGTAACATTCACACAATAATGTCTCCTGGCACACTGAGACAGTGTAATGTCTCTCACACACTGAGAAGAAGGATTACAGAATTCTTCAAGATCTGTTACATGTCACTCCGGATGAAGGGCAGCCCTTTACAACTCTCTTACCATGGAGTGTAAGCTGTAAAAGGTAAATCCATTCCAGCAGTCCACTTTTCCTGATCCTTTGAATCTCTTCACCAACATTGAGCCATAGAATATCATCCAATCATACATACAGCCTGTTAGCAACTGTTAAAGTTCTGTAAAGAACAACTGTTAATCCCACCAGTGAGAAGAGCACTAGCACAATTTGAGCCAAGTTTGAAGCAAGCTTGATTTTTATTGGGGGTACCCAAGAGCTGGCCAGCAACGGCCTCCTAAATTTGGTTAAGGTGAGAAGCCCCAAGTCCATCTCTTGTACCCCTTTTAAGAAGTGAAATCATGAGTAGTTGCAAGGCAGGTTTACAGAGGAGACACAATGAGGCAATAAGGAAATGCAGAAAACTCTCAAAAAACATCCTGTGGTCACCATGTGATTAGGAAAAATGACTAGGGAGGGTATAGGGAGGGCCAGGGAGGGTAAGATTAATCACAAAAATAAGTCAAAGTCATGGGTTGGTGAAGGTCAGGTTCCAGGAAAAAGATTTAAGAACAGCACTCCCCTCTAACAATAAATGAAAACTTATATTTAATAATATAGCACAAAGGCTCCTGCTTTTAAAATGGAGTCAGGCAGGTTCCTCATCCTTCCCTTGACTTATGTTTCCCTGCCAAATAGGGGGATGTCTTAATAATGCCTTTGAGCAGCAAGGATTGATGGGTGATCAGGTTAGTGGCACACTGGAAGTCACAGGGCCTGATCCCCTAAACCCTGTCTACCCTTCTCCCTCCTACACTGTCACATTTTCCAACTAGTGGCCAGCCTTCTTCTTCTTACACACCCTCCCCTTTTTTCACCTCCAAACAAAGGCCAAGGACCAGCCTCTTCCACCTTATCCATCTTCCTCTCTTCCTCTCCCACCTCCTACTGCCTCTCCTTTTCTATCACCACAGGTTCCACCTAAATGTCAATCCCATTCCCTAGATCCAATTCCTTCCCATCCTCCTCCCCTCTCCTTGCCTCTCTCCAGTAGGGAGTCTGGCAGCCTGTCCTGTAGCAATACCGCTGTGCCTGTAAAGATTAAATTCAACGACTCACAAGGTACTCCTTCACTAAACCTGCAACACTAGAGAAAGTAAGAAAAGTAGTCTATTTTGTATGTATGGATGGATCTGTGCCTGTAAGTTTTGTTGCGGACATGGAGCCACGTAAAACTGCATCAAGTTCAGTAAGTGTATGAATGTATGTGGCTGCTGAGTGTTCATTTCTGACTGGCCTTGAGGCTGTGAGTTCACTATGTCCCATGTGTCTTGCTGGCAGCTCAACTATTGCTGTCGACCTGCCTGGGCTCAGAATTTACCTCTGGGATTTCTCCCCACTGAATCTGATGTAACACAGATCCATATGTCACTTGGGTATAAATGATATTTAAGTTGTCTTATGCAGTTTTATATTATTTTAAAAAATGGTTCTGGAATTGGGTTATGCCTCAGCCTTTTTCAGACAAACTTAATTTTAAAGTCTCTATATCCCAGGTCAAAAACTGGTGGGCAGAAAAAAAAGGGGCAAAACAACTAAGGGAATTGGGTATGTTTAAATATCTGTAACGAGAAGTTAACTTAATACTCATAACTCAGAAGTTGGAGTTGTTCTGGGAAACAACACGTAGTTTGCCAATATCTTAATGAAGGGCAGCCACGTGGACTGTTGCCACTTGGACTAGGGTTGGAGAAGGTGGATCTCATGTTTCACCACCATCTTGACTGAGGGAAACCACATGGTATGAACCAAAGAGACAATAGTTCTCAACGGATACTTTTAAATTGGAATGAGATTTTGTATAATTTTTGTATAATTCTTGTTCTTTCTTAAAAATCCAAGTTCATAGAAGACAGTATTTAAAGCAATACTTGTTTTATTAGGTATTAAAGCTGCACCTCTTGCTGGCAGCCAGACTTTGTAATGCAATAGTAATCCACTTGGTATTGATTTTAGGGACACTGAATTGTTTACACTTTGAAACTTGAATTTGCCTTCTATAAATTATGGTTTTGCTCTAAGTATTCATTCTTGAAATAGAAAAGGCACTTTAGTTGGATATTACCAGAACACACAGCTGAGAGTTCTTAATCTTCTTTAAAAGGAAATTTTAGAGTTTTACAGAAAGTTTAAATAAACTGGATATTTTTAAGAAACAGTTTTTAAAATGTTTAAATCCATAAGGCTGTGGGACATTTTCAAATTTGTAAGATATTTTATTATAATGTCTTTGTTAATATATGATCTTGTTAAATCTTAGCTAAAACTAAGGATTATAACTAAACACCAGAGACTGAGGTACTCCCACTTATGATAAAGTTCAATAAAATTATGACCTAAGCATTCTAGCAAAAAGCTTGGAAACACTGGCTTAAAACATGTCTCTCCTTACTTCAGGTGTATTCGAACTAGGATAGACTGATTTAAAAACATATGTCTAACCCCCTTGTTTTTGTTAGCATTTTAAAGGTATTTTGGTAAACTCAGTCATACAGGGAGGTGTTATGTTCTATAATAGAACACTATGTAACCATCAGAAAAGTTCCCAGTCTCTTTGTAGACTATGTTTATAAGTCTCATTTTGATACTAAAAAAACTTCATTTCAGAATTTGTTATTTTATTATAAATTGTTAAAGATGATTAAACCTTGAGATGTTCAGAACTGTAATAGACAATGACCCTCACAATGTCAGAGGTATGTAGAATATGGTATTTAACATATTTAAATTTATATGACAGGCAGAGACTTCCAGATCCTAGCAGTGACTCCCAAAGTCTCCAAGAAGACAGTGGACACAGAAACAAATGATTCGTCCTGGACTATGGTAATGCTAATCATTGCAAAAGACTACCTCAATGCCTTGCCTGCAGCCAGGGCTCAGCCCAAACAATTGTGGACAAGCAGGACATTGGAGAGTTGATTGCCCCACTTTGCCTAGATAAAGTAAGTTCAGTACCTCCTTTTCTCCTCCACAGGAAAAACTTCTCATCTTCTGAGCCTGGTGGCCAAGGTTGCTATCCTAATATTCCTGCATCCATCTCCATGGCGCCCACAGTAGCCTAGGATAACTGGATAGGTAAAGAATTATGGACTAGTCTCTGTCATTTTGGTTGTCTTTCTTACGTCTCTGATCCCATTGATGGTCTAGGCTAACTGCACTTTTGTCAGCTAGGCAGCAGCAATCAGCTCCTTCCCTCAAGGCTACAACCACCTCAGTAGTTCATCAGTTAGTCCGTTAGTTAGGTTTCTTGTTTAAAATACAGACAGGTTTGTCTTGTTCACAGGTTTCATAGTAAAAGATGAACAGGCTTCAGATGTAACTTTCCACTAAAGGAACATGATTTGCAATGACTGACTGTTCTAAGTAATAACTACTTAAATCTCTGTTGAGTGATTATATGAGAAAGGGGTTAAAGTCTATGAAAGTTTTGAGGGTCTAAGAAAATATTTTAAGATATGTAAAGGTCTGAGGATGTGAAAGCTTAAGCAAGGTCTGTGGTCTCAGAAAATGATGTAAGATGTATAAATGTAAATTATAAAGATATAAATAAGTAATTGAAAGTATATGAAAATGAGAAATGTTTCATATTTCTTTACCCTTTCTATGCTATGATTTCTCTAAGATTCCAAAAGTTTAGAGTTTTAGTATTGATAAATGGAGTTCTGATAAACTTAGAGCACTGACTAATTATTCACTTACGAGCCCAAGATTTTAAATTTCCTTTGGTTTTCTTCTAAGCATAGATTTAAAGGTGCATTTTAGTGGGCTGAAATATATATTGGGCTCTCTAGACATAGAAATTCTGTTCATGCCTTACAACCCAAAGCCATAGCCTTTTCTGTGACACCAAGGGACAAAGCTGTTTCAGCTGTTTTCCAGACACCGTCCAAGGAGCACCTGCAAACTATAAGCACTGGAGCTCCAGACTTGCTGAAAGCTGACATGAACCAGTCCAGCCAGTTCTCTTCATCCAGCTCAATGTGCCATCTGGTGATGTTGGTACCATAGCTAACACTACAAACAAGCTGAGTTTGCCATGACTTCATCCTCTCCCTTTAAGCTTGACTAGGGCTGGACGTGCCATGCAGTCTCTCTCCCGGTAATACTGGTCATCTTGCTGGCTACAATCCTGGTGGTGTCTGGCTTTGGCACAGCTGCCCTAGCACACTCAGTTACTGCAAATAAAACACTATCTAAACAGTTCCAGAAAGACATTGAGAACTCGGCCAAGTCCTTTGCCTCTCTCCAAGGCCAGAGCACCTCAGGGGC
The DNA here is from genome assembly GCA_004026605.1 of Ondatra zibethicus. Classification (NCBI taxonomy): domain Eukaryota; kingdom Metazoa; phylum Chordata; class Mammalia; order Rodentia; family Cricetidae; genus Ondatra; species Ondatra zibethicus. The sequence goes on from PVIU01019309.1 coordinate 18,501, forward strand.
TCAGGTAGTGTTGCAGAATCACAGACACCCTCACAGCACACTAAAGAGGCACTCGCACATTCCTGGGCGAAGAGTGCTACTGCTACATCAACGAGTCTAGCCTGGTAGAGACTGAAACCAGCTAGCGAAATTCAGCATCTCCATATCTGAAGTCGAAGTGCTCTTCAGATCGCAACTCCTTTCAGCTTTGTTGACTGCAGCTCTTGGACTGGTTACATACCTTGTTAGCAGATGTCCTTGGCAGGTATCGCTGACTCTGACATCTCCAACTCGGGGTCTCCAATGAAATCCAGCCTTCATTGTCCCAGCTTCACACAGTGGCCTCTTTGGGCCTCCTGTCTGGAGCAGCCCTGGTCTCAGTGGCTTTTCTTAGTCATGGAGGGAAAGTCCATGACCTCTTTTTTGTATCCTTTGCTCTAAAGCCAGAACCGTATGACCCAAACTAGCAAGTTCTGTTGCTTACTATGACTGAAACTTGGCCCCCATACATCTGCATCAGCTTTCTGTTGTTGATGGTTTCCTTCACTGCTTAAGATTTTCTTTAGTTCCTTCTCACAAGCAGGAAGCTTAGCTGGGTGGGGTATTGCTCGGAGGCCACCACTCCCTTTATTCTATTTACCATTAGGTTTTTTAATTTTATTTTTTTAATCTCCTTGAGCACTGGACTTAGTTCAATTATACTTCTTGGTACTCCTTTTCTCCTCAAACTTCACATTTGTATTTTTTCTTACATTTTTTTTGTATTTTTTGCTCCTTTTCATTATAAATCTGCATAAGAGTGAACACTAATAACCACATGACATAGTCAATGCTTGGCTGTCTAGAAATCTCCTGTCTTATTAATCTAAAACTCTACAATTTGGTCAAGGGAAATATTAGGTTAAAGGCAAAAAGCAACCACATTCTTTGCCAAAATATCACAACAATGGTCTACCAGACCACAATATTTTTCTCCTCTGAAACTTCTTGAGCTGGACCATTATAATCTGCTTTGTTCTTAGTGAAATTACCTGGCAGGAGTGAGAAGGAAACATGGAACATGCAACAAACCCACTTAGGAGTTTATTAGAGGGAGCATGTACAGGCCTGGGGAAGTCAGTGTACAGAGAGAGAGAGAGAGAGAGAGAGAGAGAGAGAGAGACAGAGAGAGAGACAGAGAGAGAGAGACAGAGAGAGAGAGAGAGCTGCTCTTTTAAAAGCTGCCTAGGACATGTGCACAGGGGGTTGACATGGCTACGTCATACGCAAGTGACAGAGCTCACACATGCATGCAAGGGCTTAGCTGACTCATACGTGGATGATACAACCACACATGCACACAAGGGCTTAGCTGAGTCATATGTGGATGATGTAATCCACGCTGCACATGGGTCACGTGGGGGCCCTTTAACATCCCCGGGGGCCATTAGGCACTTCTGCCTGAGGGCTTGTCTAGAACCTGAGGGCTTGTCTAGAACCTAAGGGCTTGTCTAGAACCTGAGGGCTTGTCTAGGCATGGTGCCTAGAACCTGGAAGTATCAGCCTTATGTGGTTGAAGTCATTACATTCCAACCTTTTGTTTATTATAAAAATTTGGGTTTGGAGTCTTTAATGGGTGGGAATGGGGCATCGTAAGGTCTCTCATGACTGCTTCCTGTTGATATTGTGGGCGTCGGAGAGTTGAGATGCTTGACCATGTCCTGGGGAGGCTGATTACTTTGTATTTTTTCCGGGCTCTGTGGAACTGGCTGGCTGGCAGCTTGGACCTTGAAAGATGCTGGAAAGGGAGAAAATTATGTCTGGAAAAAATTTTAGATCCCAGTGATTAAGGGAGGAGAGTCCCAAGATAGAAGCTAGAGGTTTTTGGGGGGGAGAGGAGTGAAGGAGGGAATTTCCCAGAAATTCCTGAGACCAGGAATAATAAGGAAAGAATTAAAAGATATTAATTCTGGGCGAGTCTGGTCCCTTTAGCTAGGTCCAATTGGCTCCCTGGTGCTTATGAAAAAAATGTTTGAAAAGGAATAAATTTTAGACATATCAAAAGCTTATAATTTCGATGGTATCATGTTGGAATAGAAGATAGTGGGAAGGAGGGAGGAAAAGAAGGGGGAATTACTGGAAATGGGAATTATTAGAAAGGGGAATTATTAGACCCCTCAGTGTTTTACCTGAAGCAAACCTTAAGGCACTTGTTTTCTTTAGCATCATGGTATTACCTTAGCATCCAGGAGACACTGCTGCATTCAGTGATAGACCTGTTATGTTAAAGTCTGTTTCGGGAGTTTTTGGAGTTTGGGGCTGTGAATGTCCCCAAACTCGTTATTGTTTCTTACCACCTGGGCTTTTGACAGTCCTTGTACCTCTGGCTCTATGTTTAATGATGGTCCCTGTAATAATAGCTGAATGGTTAACTGAAAATTTAAGCATGACATTGGAGATGTAGAGAAGGTGGTAAGACAGATAGAAAGAGGAAGAGGGATTGTATATGGAGTTTTTGGCACAGGAGAGTTGAGTAAGATGATGAGACTTTTATTTTTCTGGAACTGGAGAAAGAGTGGCTGATCTTGGTGCCCTCTGGAACTTAAGGGAACAGGGCAACAGTTTGAGTTTTATGGTAACAGTTTGAGTTACCATATATGAGGGAGTATCTTGAGCTGGAAGAGTAAAAGGTTTAAGGTGGAACAGGTAGATCCAATGAGGAAGTCCCTCGAGCTTGGCAGCTGTGAGAGTTATAAAAATTACTTTAAAGGGGCCCTGCCATTTAGGGGAAAAGGGTAAGGGGCGTTGGTCTGGGGGAGAGAATAATACCTGATCCCCTATTTTAATTGGCAGTGGGCATGAATTAACACATGGTTGAGGTAATGAGTAGTCCCATAATAGGGAGCGAAGATGGAATAACAGAGAAGTAAGCAGGTGATCAGGAAGGGGAGAGGTTTTAGGTGAGAGGTTGGGGTTTAAAACTGGCTGCCCATACATGAGTTCAAAGGCGAGATGAAAAGGGGTTTTTACCCAGTCAAGGTGAAGCTCCTGTGACATCTTAACAAGGACATTTTTAAAAGAGTGGTTAGTTCGTTCTACCTTCCCTGAAGACTGAGGGTGGTATGGGATGTGAAAATGCCAGGGGATGTTAAGAGCCTTGGACAAACTTTGGAAAATCTGGGAAGTGAACTCTGGGCTATTATGTGACTCAAGAGAGGTTGGGATTCCAAACTGGGGGATAATTTCTCAGAGAAGAACATCGGAAACTGTCTGGGCCCTCTTGTTAGTGGTGAGGAATGCTTCAATTTATGCAGACATGGTGTCCACCAAAACCAGAATATATTTAACTCATCTGTCTGTAGGTATATAAGTAAAATCAAGCTGCCACTCAGTTCCTGGAAGGGAACCCCAAGCCAGGTGAGTGGGAAAAGGGAAGTTATGATCTTGGATCTGACTTTTGACAGATTTTACAAGAGGCAGTGATAGTTTTTAAGAACTCTAAGTCCTCAGGGGTGGGAGCTGAGCCTTGACAAAATGAAACAGAGCTTTGCTATTAGGATGAAAGAGCTGATGTGGGTGGGACAGAATTTGCTGGGTGTCAGGGGTGTCTGTGAGAATGTGGGCTGTACTGTATGAACCCTCTGAGGTGATTGAGGTAGCTTTGGGCTCTGGAATGCTGCTATCCTAGTTGCTTGGTCATCCCGGTTATTTCCCTTGGAAATAATGGAACTGTTGGTCTGATGAGACTGACAGTGAATAATTCCTATAGCTTTGGGGAGATGGAGGTTTTTAACAGGTCAAAAATGTAACCTAAATTAGTTATGGATCCTCCTTTTGTCATAAGAAGCCCACACTCCTTCCAGATAGCTGCATGAGACAAGAGGATATGAAAGGCATATTTGGAGTCTCTGTAAACATTTAAAGATTGTCCCTTTGCTAACTGGAAGGCACGGGTAAGGGCTATTAAATCAGCCTGCTGATTAGTGGTATGGGCTGGGAGTGCCTATGCATCCACTACCCCAGTATCTGCACTATGGCATAGCCTGCCCTACGGGTCCCTTCACATAAAAATATATGCCATCTGTGTACCAGGTATAAGTGGCCTGGGGCAGTTTGCCCTCCTGTATATGTAAGGGGCAGGGCAGTAGATCCTCTAAGATCTCTATGCAGGAGTGAGATGGGGAATCATTAACATTAGGTTGAGGTAGGAGATTTGAGATATTAAGGGGTGGGCAGCATTGGAAAGTGAGTGTGGCATCTTCTACTAATGCCACCTGGAGGGAAAGAACTTGGGAACGGAGTAAGGTTTGAAAGCCTTTGTAAGTTAAGAGATGGGACAGGTTGTGGTGGGAGAAGACAGTGGTGGGTGACCCAAAGTTCAGTTTCTTTGACTCACTAATCAGAAGCTCAGCTGAAGAAGGACGCTTAAAAGAAATCCCACTAGCTCAGAAATGAGAATAATAGAGCATTATTTATTTAGGGGTAGACTCACAAGTCACAATACTCTGCTGGAATGGAGAACAGCAACCGAATCTGGCAGCTGGAAAAGAGGCCAGATGCATGCTTTACATCAGCATAAATAGTATAAGAGGCCACACCCAAGTGGGTGGGTAACTTAAAGGCTACTGGCTATAGGATTTCCTACAGTACTTCCCTCTTTTGTTTAAATAAGAGAGTTCTAATCCTAATACAAAATTATATACAAAAGATCAACTATATCAAGCAAGAAATATGTGATGAGTTTAAGTTTTGTATAATAAATAACTTGGACGAGTCATGAGAGGAAAGTAACTACAACTATCTAGTCTTCAACCCCACTGAAGACCCGAGAAGGGAAATACTATTACTTGAGTAAGCTGAAAGTGCAATCAAGCAACTTCAAAAATTGTACAACAAATGACAGATACAACTGGTTACCTGGGCAATCACGCAAAGTCTCATTTGCAATGTTGAAGCAACCAACTTTTGCTAAGGCCTTGAGTAATTGAAAGACCATTTTCAGAGGCAGGAAATTTTTCAGAACCATCTTACCCTGTCTTGGTAAGATTTGACAGTCTTTATCCTTGTGTCCTGCTTATTCATTTCCCGATAACATGTTTCTTGTCAGTGGCTGTGGCATGAGCAGTTCCTTACCCAAAGGCCAATTGTGCCAAGAAGAAAACAAACTCCAAGTGGCGTGTCTTTGGTGCTCAACATTCTCTTGGGAATAGATCGGTACTGCCAGGAGCAATAGTGTCTAAGCTAAACAGAAACCTAACTTATTTAAATGCCATATTCTACAGCTCTTTGAAGTGGTTGAAGATTATCTATCTACACAGAATACAATCTCCATGTAGCTATAGAACTTGATTAGCCTAACTATGACTAACATATATGACTATTGATCTATAATTCTTAATACCTATATAACTTAAAGACTAAGACTTCATATTAGAATATTATACAATAAACAATGATGCAAGAAATGAGAACAATGACCCCGAAATGTAAATAATGTATAAGTATCTTGATCAGAGGTAGAAATATATGTTGCAATATTATAAATACATCCCAAAATTGTGTCAATAAACAAAAATGTTTTAAGCAGAGGTAGAAGCATGCATGCAAACAATATGACAAAATAACTTTGCCTAGATATACAAACATTGTAGATGAAAATAGGAACATATTCAATATAATTTAAGTTTGTATATCAATATACAAGAATCTATATCAATGTATATTGCCTATAACAATAGCTCACAAGCATTCACTCTATTACTCACTATTATTATTAGTGTGAGTAAGCTCACACTAATCTATTATCTCCTCCCTGATCCTATATAATTTACCCCCAACTCTCAAACATATACCAATTATAATCAACCCCTAAATGATGTCTCTAAACCTGAGGACAAACTTTGTTGGGAGAGGGGCTGTCAGCTTCTAGAATTACTTCCAGCCATCATGGGGCCATATTCTTTCTATGGGATCCTGTGAAAGTAAAATGATGATTAAGTTCCAAGATTACTATCTGGTATAATTGCAAATAGTCTCTGAGTATTTGGTAGGGTTTTTCTGGGGTTCCTGTTTGGAGTTCTGGCCAGAATGTTGTAAAAATGTGCACCATAAGTTGTAACCATCTTAAGCAGCTGGTACCCAAGACAGGCCTTATAGTAGCACTATCAGCATTGTGATGTCATATCAACCAGGTGGAGTTGTTGTTGTGGGACAACAACATCCTATCTTCTTCCTGGAAACTTTAAAGACTATTGTAGGAAAATTCATTGTTCATTATGGAAAACTTAAACATTATGTATATAGACATATAAAGACATATATGTTAATGAAAGGTACGATAGAGATGTTGTAAAGAGAGAGGGCCCTTTGTTTGTCCCAGCTGCCCAGCTAACTTATACCCGAAGTAGTCATACAGAAAATGTATTCATCGAAACACTGCTTGGCCATTAGCTCTAACTTCTTATTGGATAACTCTTACATATTAGTTTAACCCATCTCCATTAATCTGTGTATCACCATGTGGCTATGGCTTACTGGAGATTTTAACTGGCATCCATCTCAGACAGAGAATCCATGGCTTCTCCCACTCTGCCCTTCTTCCCAGAATTCAGTTCTGTCTTCTCTGCCTACCTAAGTTCTGCCCTATCAGGCCCAAAAATGTTTCTTTATTCATTAACCAATGAAAGCAACACATGAGCAGAAGAACCTCCTACACCATTTCCCCTTTTCTGTTTAAACAAAAACGAAGGCTTTAACTTTAGCATAGTAAAATTAATATAACAAAACAGGTATCAAATAAGAATTACATTTACAACATTTATATTTACTTTATCTTTTCTCATAACTAAGGAAAACTATAACTATAAATTCTTCAACTCCATCAAAGACTCCAGAAGGATATAATATTACCTAAATAAACAGAAAGTGCAAAGCTCTAGAAATGATAGAGATATCTTGCTGCCTGGACAGTCCCCCAAAGTTCTTCTATACCCTTGGGGCTTCCATCTTTGGCCTTCAGGCCCATAGTATCCAGCATACTTTTCCATGAAACATTTCCACCTATATTGGCAGTTTTAAGTTACTATCCTCTGTGTCCTACAGAATGTCTCGCAGACTCTTTCATGAAGCAGGAACCCCAAAAGGCCATCTCACCTTTAGGCAAGTTCAGCAGTGGGTACTGCATGTCCAGTGAATCAGTCCAGGCAAGAGCAGTTTCTTGCCCAAATAGCTAGCAAACTCCATAAGGAGCCCCTTTGATGCCCATCTTCGTCAGGAAGTAGATTGGTGCTGTGAGGAGCAGATGTGTCTCATTGTCATGAAAAGTCTTAAGTTATTAAAACATTTTAAATGCCATATTCTGTAATCTTTGAAAGATATAAAGAATGTCTATCCATCTGAAATATGTCTATGCACATCTAGAAAATCTAACATGATTATAAACTTGACTATTATAGATGATTATCTATTAACATGTATTTCTTAATTATACATTACATTTTTGAATGAAATATACAATCAAAAAAATCAATCAAGATCAGAAATATACATATAACAAGATTGATCTTAAATTTATATCAAAAAGCCAAGATCCATACCAATGTAAATTATTCATATCTATACCATATCCCCCTTTAAATGCAAAAGAACATTTATGAAAAATTTTTGGGAATATGGGCATAGTTTTTTTTCTCTCCAAACTGCTTCATACTGTATGGGGGCGCTGTTAATCAGCGCTTTCATAGTGTATCCTGTATGCTAGGTTCATCTCAGTCAGTAGTTGAGTGAAGTAATTTTGATTGAATCCATAGTTTTTCTTCTCCTGGGGAAACAAGAGCAAAACTCCTTTCCCAACGTAGCACATCTCTTGGATTCCATTGTGCAGTAAACACATCCTTCAAATACACTGGCTGATTTAATTCAGAAGATTTATCTATTATCCAATGTCTCTTGCTGCTGTTGTCCCTTTCTTATTAGCATTAAGAAAATTCAAGGTTAATAAACATTATGTAATCTATTTCTGGGGGTATTTTCCATCCCTTTCTGTTTGTTTATCATATCCTTTATAGCTCAGTTTGATCTTTCTATAACTGCCTGACTTGTAGGATCATTTGGTATACCTGTAATAAGCTTTATAATAAGCAAAATCTGCTTCATTTTCTTTGAGACATATGCTAGATCATTATCTGTCTTTATTTGTGCAGGAATGCCCATGATGGCCATAACTTCTAATCAATGTGTGATTACTGAATCAGTTTTCTGAGCTTAAAACAGTTGCCCACTGAAAACCTAAATAAGTGTCAACAGTGTGCTGTACATATTTTAATTTTCCAAATTCTGCAAAGTGGAACACATCCATTTGCCAGATTTCATTCCTTTGAGTGCCCTTTGGGTTAGTCCCTGCAGGTAACTGTGCTTGGTTATAGAAAGAGCAAGTAGGACATCTTTTATAATCTCCTTAGCTTGTTGCCATGTAATAGAAAACTCTTTCTTTAATCCTTTGCTATTGACATGATATTTTTTATGAAATTCTGAGGCCTGAAACATGCTTCCAATCATTAATCAACCAATTTCTGTATTACCTTGTGCTAGAGGACCAGGCAGAACCATATGCGATCAGATCAGTGTTATGTATATAGCATAGAGCCTATTCCTGATCATGTCTTTCACCTGTATAAATAATGATGTCAATTCTGTATCACCTTGTATAAATTTAGTGGTTTCAATATGCACGACAACTCTTTCTGCATATTGTGAATCAGTAACTATATTAAAAGGTTCTTTAAAATCCCTTAGCACCATGAGAATAGCATATAATTCTGCCTTCTGGACAGAATTATAAGGGCTTTGTTCTACCTTACTTAAATCTTCTGATTTGTAACCTGCCTTCCCTGATTTATCTGGATCAGTATAAAATGTATGGGCTCAAGTTATTGGAGCATCATGTACAATTCATGGAAGAATCCAAGAAGTTCTCTTTATAAGGTTAAGTCTATCGCTTTTGGGATAATTGCTATTAATTTCTCCCAGAAAATTAATACAATCTCTTTGCCATGGTTCATTGTCTTCCCATAACTTTTTTATTCCATCAGTAGTAAAAAGGCACTATAATCTCTGCTGGGTCTAAACCTGTTCATTGACAAAATCTCAATTTACCTTTTCTAATTAATTCAGATAGTTTTACCATATAAGGTTTTAATTTTTAGTTGGTTTATGTGGTAAAAATATCCATTCTAAGATAATATCATCCCTCTGCATTAAAATTCCTGTAGGAGAAATTCTGGAAGGCAATATGACTAGAATACAATTAAGATTTGGATTCACCCTATCCACATGTGCCTCCTGTAATTTCTCATCAACAACTGTCAATTCCTTTTCTGCTTCATCTGTTAATTTTCTGGGACTATTTAAGTCTTTATTACCATCTAAGGTTTTGTTTAAATGAATTATTATATCAGGTGTTATTCCAACAGCCAATCTTAGACTGGAAATGTCTCCTAACAATCTTTGAAAGTCATTACAAGTCTGTAACCCGTCTCTCCTAATTTGTGCCATTTGTGTTCTAATTTTCTATAAACCTATTTTATAACCTAGGTAATTCATAGAATCTCCTCTCTGTATTTTTTTTCAGAAGCAATTTGTAATCCCCATTTTGACAAACCTTTCTTTACTTCTTCAAACATTCTTTCTAAAGTATCGGTGTTTGAATCAGATAGCAAAATTTCACCCATGTAATGTTAAATTATAGATTTAGGAAATTTTTTATGTATTATTTCCAATGGCTGACTTAGAAAGTATTGGCATAGGATGAGGCTATTGAGAATTCCCTGTGGAAGGATATTCCACTGGTATCTCCTAGTAGGCTGAGAATTATTAAAAGTAGGCACTGTGAAGGCAAATTTTTCTCTGTCCTTTTCTTGTACAGGTATAGTGAAGAAACAATCTTTCAAATCAATATCCATAAGAGGCCATCCTTTTGGTAATGGAGAAAGCAGAGGAATTCCAGCTTGTAGAGGGCCCATAGGTTGAATTACCTTGTTGACAGCTCTTAGATCTGTCACCATTCTTTATTTACCAGATTTTTTTTTTGGTTATTCGAGACAGGGTTTCTCTGTGGCTTTGGAGCCTGTCCTGGAACTAGCTCTGTAGACCAGGCTGGTCTCAAACTCTCAGAGATCCACCTGCCTCTGCCTCCCGAGTGCTGGGATTAAAGGCGTGCGCCACCGCCACCTGGCCCAGATTTTTTTTAAACAACAAATACAGGAGAATTTCAAAGGCTAATTGATTCTTCAATATGGTGAGTATCTATTTGTTCCTGTACCAGTTGTTCTAAAGCCTGCAGTATGTCTTCTGTTAATGGTCACTGTTTAACATATTGGTTTTTCAGTTTACCATTTTAAAGGTACCTCTAAAAATTTGCTAGTTGCTTTATGTTCTTGTACAGCCTGAATGGCTGGTGACCCTTGTGTATAGTGCCTTATAATAACCTTCCCAGAATTATGAGTTCCTGGTACTGCAGGAATGTTAATCTGGGTACTCCATTGCTGCAGTGGGTTACAACCCCATAAATTCACTGCAATATTAGACACATATGGCCTCAGCTTCCCTCTCTGACCTTCTGGGTGTCCTTATGCAGCCAACCCATCTTGTGCTTTGTTTAACTTGAGATATGATTCCAATTCCTAGTAATTGAACATCTGCCTCTTGAAGAAGCCTATGTGGATGCCAAGATTCTGGAGTGATAATACTCATGTCTGCACCTGTGTCTATCAAACCAATAATTACAATACCATTTATATATTCTCTTAGCTTTGATCTTTGATCATTTATAGAAGTCTGCCAGAATATATTTCCTATTTCCTATTTGTTATCCAAGGTTTCTCTCCTGTCCAGTTCCCACAGTTGTTAAGTCCCAAATAATCACACAGAGGTCTATATTAGTTATAAACTGATTGGCCTAGTAGCTGAGACTTCTTAACTCTTATAACTTATATTAGCCCATTATTTTCATCTATGTTAGCTCATTGTTGTTGACTGAGTTTTCTGTCCTTCCTGATCCCACAATCGTTAAGTCCCAAAGAAATCACACAGAGGTCTACATTAATCATAAACTGATTGCCTATTAGATCAGACTTCTTATTAAGTCTTATAACTTATATTAGCCCATTATTTTTATCTGTGTTAGCCCCATGGCTCGGTACCTTATCAGCGGGGCAGTTACATCTTGCTTCTTCTACGGCTGGGGTCACACTGCCAACAAGGAGTTCCTTCATCCCAGAATTCTCTTGTTCCCATTGACCCTCCTCTACTTCCTGTCTGGTTGTCCTGTCTATACTTGCTGCCTGGCTATGGGCCAATCAGCATTTATTTAAAATATAACGGACAGAATACAGAGCACTGTCCCACAGCACAGTACCTTATTCAGTGAGGCAGTCACATGCTACTTCTTCTGTGACTGGATCACGACTGTATGAAAAGCTTTCCTCTTCCCACAAATCTCCTGTTCTTGTCACCCTGCCTCTACTCCCTGCCTGGTTGTCCCGCCTCTACTTCCTGTCTGGCTACTAGCCAATCAGTGTTTTATTAAAATACAATTGACAGGGTTCAAACCATTGTTTCACAGCACCTATTGGAATTTTTGATTTATTCTCCATGTTTATTCCATCATCCAGAACAGTGTAGTCTTTTACAGAAGGCTATGGTGAGACATGTCTTTCACAGTGACTGGGAAAGACTGGACCACTTTTGGCTTGGGGGCCTGTGTGAGGCCCCTAAGGAATTTCCTGATGGTATTGGGTTGGCTTGTCTGTCTTTTGTTTATCTGCATTTATTGGTCCAATGTTGGCCTTTGTCACACCTTCTCCATATACCTTAAAGCTGAGTCTTCATATTCTTGCCATTCCCAGAGGAGACATTATTCCTAGGAATTCCTCTTCTACAATCCCTTTTCAGATGTCCTATTCTACCACAATTAAAATATTTTTCATTTTGATGTCTCCTGATACCTTTGGAAATTGTTTCTCCTACCCAAGATTCCGTATTATACTCAAATGTCTCAATGTTCATTGTATGTAGGATCCATTCATCCATTAGTGCTGATGTAACCTTTAAAGGCCCAAGTATCTTTTTGCATTCTAAGTTGTCATTTTCAAAAGCCAGAGATTCAATAAGTATTCATCTAGCATCTGGGTCTGTTACTCCTATTTGTACAGCTTTAGTTAATCTTTGTAAAAAGTCACTAAAGGGTTCTCACTGGCCCTGTTTAACCCTGGTATATAATTCAATTCATTTTCCTGGTTCACAAAATATAGTACTCTTAGCTGCCTCTCCAGCACCATGTCTCCCTGAATACCACCATGTCCCATTATGATGTTAATGGACTTAACCTGTGAACTGAAAGTCACTCAATTAAATGTTTTTCTTTAAAAGAGTTGCCATGGTTATGGTGTCTCTTCATAGCAATAGAAACCCTAACTAAGACAGAAATTGATAGCAGGACTTGAGTATTGCTGTGATAGGCCTGATGATGCTTTTGTTTGAAGGAATATGGACCTTGCAACCATGAATTAGAAAAGCAGTTGAATGCTTTCAGTGTTACTTAATGGGCCATCCTAGTAGGAGCATTGAAGATAGTGGTACTGAGAGTGATTTGAATTGTGGGTGCCTGGATCAAGAGGTTTCAGAGGAAAAGAATGTTAACATGTTTCCTATAAATTATTCTTGCAATATTTTGGTGTAGGATGTGACTGCTTTTGCCCTTATCCTAAGAGTCTGCCTGACACCAAAGTGAAGAGTTTTGGATTAATTCTGTTGACAGAGGAAATATCAAAACAACTTAGTATAGACTCTGTTGAGTGGTTAGTAATGTTAACTCTAATGAAGATTTATAGTGAAAAGGAGCAAACTGAGCAAGGAAAAATATTTGAGGAGAAAAGGAACACCAGAAAGTAGAAAAGAACTGAGTCCTGTGTTCAAGGAGATAAACAGATTTTAAAATGAAATAAAGGGGGTAGTGGGTAAGATCCCACTTAGCTACATTTTTAATTTAGAAAAAGGAATTAAAGAAAAGCTTAGAGCCCAGTATGGTGATATATGCCTTTAATACAGCATTCAGAAGGCAGAGGCTGGCAGATCTCTTAGTTTGAGGCTATCTTGGTCTACAGATCCAGTTTTAGGACAGCCAAGCAGAGCCACTGAAGGACAGAAAGCTGGTGAAGATTAATTGAATGAGGGGCCATGTTCCAGCCCAATAAACAGAAGCACTTGGCAGCTTTGGCCACATAGTTCTGTAGTTAAGGATAGGAAAAAAAAAGGTGCTATAGAATTTGCCTCTGAGCCTAAGAAAAGATGATGAGGACAGGCATGTGTCAGTGGTGCTCCTGAATGGAGGTCTAGAGAAGCCATTGTGTGAAGCTTTGAAGCTGAAACCTGTGTTATCTTGGAAACTACAAGATGTTGGAGATGCTAGAGCTTTGGGATACCTGCTGAGGAGAGCTGATAACAGCAAGTAGAATCAGCCCAAGAGAAAGAAGTATGTTGCAGCCAACAAAGTCAAAAGAAGTTGGAGATCTGAAGAGCGTTTTGACATTAGACATGAAGATGCAGAGTTTGGAGTTTGCCCAACTGTTTTTCAGTCTTGCTTTGGTCCAGTATTTCCTCACTATACAACCTTCCCTGCAACATAATGTATGTTCTGTGACATTATATGTTGGACATATGTGAACTGCTTTTTGATTTTGATTTTACAAGAGGATTACAGTTAATAAATTGCATGAATCTCCGATGAGACTTTGGACTCTGGAATTTGGAACAAGTTTGAGACTGTTATAGACTATAGGGACTTTTGAAGTTCAGCTGAATGCATATTTGCATTATGATATGGCTACAAACCATCTGTGGCCAAAGAATGGAATGTGGTTTGAAAATAAATGGTTCCCAATGGGAGTGGCACTATTAGGAGGTTTGGCTTTGTTGAGTGAGTGTGGCCTTGTTGGAGAAACTATGTCACTGTGAGGATGGATTTTGAAGTCTCATATATTATCAAGCCACAAAAAGTGTTTCAGTCCATTTCCTGTTGCCGTCTGATCAAGATGCAGCCAGCACCATATCTGTCTGCATGCCAGCATGTCCTGCCATGATGATAATGAACTAAACCTCTGAAATATAAGTGAGCCACCACAAGTAAATCTTTTCCTTTATAAGAGTTCCCATATTCATGGTGCCTCTTCACAGCAATAGAAACCCTAAGTTTAGGGAGGGTTTAGATGTTCTCAAAAACAATTCAAGACCATTAATGGGGGCAGGTCAGGTTTCAGGAATCAGAGGCAGAAACTAATTTTTAACCATACAGCATAACTTTCCTGTCTTCAAAGTGTAGTCAGACAGGTTCCTCAAAACCCAGAAGGGCAAACTCCAAATCCTGAATCTCCATGACTTATGTCAAAGGCTATGCCCTTCCAGCCTTGTTTGGCTGAAAGGTAAATCTCTCAACGTAGGGCTGCCTTCACTCTGTCTTAGTTAGGGTTTTCATTGCTGTGAAGAGACACTATGACCATGGCAACTCTTATAAAGGAAACATTTACTTGGGGTGATTCACTTACAGTTTCAGAGGTCCAGTCCATTATCATCTTGGTAGGGAAGATGATGGTGTGCAGGCAAATGCACTTTCAAGAGCTGACAGTCCTTACTTCTTGACTCAGAGGCAACAGGAAGTGAACTGACAGTCACACTGAAAGAAGCTTAAGTAAAAAGACCTCTAAGCCCTCCCCCCCCCCGCCCAGTGACACAAGGCCATCACCTCCTACTAGTGCCATTCCCTTTGAGGGCCATTTTCTTCAAACCACTAAACACTCCTTTCTTCAGTTCTCATTGGCCTATATATCCCAGCACTGGAGGCTCCAACCCTTTGGGATCTACAACCCAAGGCACCTGTTACTGTCCCAGTTCAATGCAATGACCTTTAAGAGCTTCCATTCACAGACTCCACATGCTGCTCTTGGTGGCTTTCTATAACCACAAAGGAAGATACTATAACCACTTCACTCCTGTATCACTAATACTTGTAAATTCAGAACCACACAGAGGATACGACCAAGTTCAGCTACAAAGATTGAGTGGACCCAGGAACCCTTGAATCACATTTGCAGCAGCTTTGATTGATGCTTTTCCTTCCTAGGAGCGGATTATTCCATAGGCCTTTTCCTTTAACAAGTTGGAGGCTGAGGAGGCTTCAGTCTTGCCCTGAGGGCATCCTTCCTTGTTCCAAAGTAGATCCAGCCTCTCCTTAATCTCATCTCTTTTAGAAAAAGTCTCGGAGATTGGAGGCACACACTGGTAGGGCTGTGCCCGCCTGGCGGTAAGATCCCCGTGGCCGGGCCTCTTTGTGTCACAGGACACTGCACCCCCCCGCAAGATCGCCCTTTCCTCGGTGGGGCTTTGGTACCCCAGCACTCTCTTTTCCTGTGCTGAGATCGGAGGCGCACACTGGTAGGGCTGTGCCTACCTGACGGTAAGATCCCCGTGGCCGGGCCTCTTTGTGTCACAGGACACTGCATCCCCCTCCAACCCTCCCCAACTCCCCCCCCCAAGATCACCCTTTGCTCGGTTGGGCTTTGGTACCACAGCACTCTCTCTTCCTGTGCTGAGATCGGAGGCGGCTCACACTGGTAAGGTTGTGCAAGCCTGGTGGTAACATCCCTGCAGGCATCTTTGATCAACAGGATCCTGCACCCTGCCCCTGCAAGATTGCCTTTCCTCTGTGGAACATTGGAACCCCAAGAATCTCTCTCCCTGTGCCGATATTGGAGGTACAGAAGGATCAGAAGCCCAGAAGGGTCTTCCTCTTCCTGCACTGAGATCAGCTATCCAGAGGGGTGAGTGTGTACAAGCCTTCCTGGGAGGTCCCAACCCTCTGAGACTCCCCTGAATGAAATCAGAGGAAGAGATGGGTAGATGTCAATCCAAGAATTCTTCCAACAACCTAAAAAGCAACATGATAACACCAGAAACCAACGAGTACTCAACAGGAAAACCTGAGCAACCTAACCCAGAAGAAGGAGAAGAAATCGACCTTAAATGTAACATTATGAAAGTGATAGAGACCTTTAAAGAAGAGGTGAAAAATGCCTTTGAAGAAAGGGATGTGAAAACTAACAAAAAGTTAGAAGAAATGAATAAATTCCTCAAAGATACCCTAGAAAACCAAGAAAAAACAATCAAACAGTTAATGGAAACAGTTCTAGACATAAAAACTGAAATGGAGGCAATGAAGAAAAATCAAACGAGGGAAGGCTGGAGATGGAAAATCTGGGTAAACCATCAGGAACAGTAGAGACAAGTATAACAAACAGAATACAAGAGATAGAAGAAAGAATCTCAGATGCTGAAGATACGATAGAGAAAATAAACTCGTTGATCAAAGAAAACAACAAATCCAACAAATTCTTAACACAAAACACTCAGGAAATCTGGGACATCATAAAAAGACCAAACCTGAGAGTAATAGGGGTAGAAGAAGGAGAAGAAGCACAGCTCAAAGGCCCAGAAAATATATTCAACAAAATTATAGAAGAAAACTTTCCCAACCTAAAGATGGATATGCTTATGAAGGTACAAGAAGCAAACAGAACACCAAATAGACTGGATCAAAAAAGGACATCCCCTCGCCATATAATAATCAAAACACAAAACATACAGAATAAAGAAAGAATACTAAGAGCTGCAAAGGGAAAAGGCCAAGTAACGTATAAAGGTAAACCAATCAGAATTACACCTGACTTCTCTATGGAAACCATGAAAGCCAGAAGGTCTTGGATAGATGTGCTGCAGACACTAAGAGACCATGGATGCAAGCCCAGACTACTATACCCAGCAAAGCTTTCTTTCACCATTGATGGAGAAAACAAGGTATTTCAGGATAAAAACAAATTTAAGCAATACATAGCCACAAACCCACCTTACAGAAAATATTAGAAGGAAAACCACATCTAAAGGAAGCAAGCAACACCCATAATAACACAGATATCTAACAGCCCTCCACTAGCACAACTCAAAGAAGGGAAACACACAAACTCTACAACCCTAAAAAAAAAACCCACAGTTAATAAACTCTGGTCATTAATATCACTTAATATCAATGGACTCAATTCACCTATAAAAAGTCACAGGTTAAGAGAATGGATACAAAAACAGGATCCAACATTCTGTTGTTTACAAGAAACACACCTCAACCACAAAGACAGACATTATCTCAGAATAAAGGGTTGGGAAAAGGTTTTTCAATCAAACGGCCCTAAGAAACAAGCGGGTGTGGCTATACTAATATCGAACAAAATCGACTTCAAACTAAAAGCAATCAGAAGAGATGGAGATAGACATTTTATACTCTTAAATGGAATAATCCATCAGGATGAAGTCTCAATCCTGAATATATATGCCCCTAATATAAAAGCATCCACATATGTAAAGGAAACATTACTAGAACTCAAAGCACACATCAAACCACATACTCTAATAGGAGATTTCAACACTCCTCTCACACCAATGGACAGGTCAACCAGACAGAAACTTAACAGAGAAATAAGAGAACTAAGAGATGTAATGAATCAAATGGACTTAATAGACATCTATAGAACATTCCACCCAAACAGGAAAGAATATACCTTCTTCTCAGCATCTCATGGAACCTTCTCGAACATTGATCACATACTCGGTAACAAAGCAAACATCCACAGATACAAACAAATTGGAGTAACCACCTGTGTCTTATCGGATCATCATGGAGTAAAGTTAGAATTTAAAAACGACTCCACCCCCAGAAAGCCTACAAACTCATGGAAACTGAGCAGTCAACTACTGAACCACCCCTGGGTCAAGGAAGAAATAAAGAAAGAACTTAAAGTCTTCCTTGAATTCAATGAAAATAAGAACACAACATACCCCAACCTATGGGACACTATGAAAGCAGTGCTAAGAGGAAAGTTTATAGCACTGAGTGCCCACATAAAGAAAATGGAGAAAGCACACATTAGTGACTTAACAGTACACCTAAAAGCTCTGGAAAAAAAAAGAAGCAGACTCACCCAGGAGAAGTAGAAGACTGGAAATAATCAAACTGAGGGCCGAAATCAACAAAATAGAGACACAGGAAACAATCCAAAGAATCAATGAAACAAAGAGCTGGTTCCTTGAGAAAATCAACAAGATCAACAAACCCCTATCCAAACTAATCAAAAGGC
>PVIU01019310.1:0-27915 GCA_004026605.1 Ondatra zibethicus
AGGGGTGACCTGTGGAAGGCACCGTGATGATGGCTCAGAAGGGTGGGGGTGGAGGGGTGACCTGTGGAAGGCACCGTGATGATGGCTCAGAAGGGTGGGGGTGGAGGGGTGACCTGTGGAAGGCACCGTGATGATGGGCTCAGAAGCTTTGGGGGGGTCGAGGCTATGGAACCTCTTAAGCCCTGTCCTCATGCTCACAAACTTCTCCCTGAAAGATGCCAGATTCCAGGTAAGGAGGCACCAGCATCTAAAATGGCTTTGCTCTCCACTGTATTTACTGCCTGCCCCATAGCAGGTACTGTATAAATAATAGCTCAGTCACATTTTCACTGTCAGTGTTGACTGGTTGGTTAGTAGACCATCTACTAGGTTCTGTGTTCTAATTTTTGAAAGTAAAGCATTGAGAGTATCAAAGTCCCCACTCACATGAATGCTGTCGTGTGGGTCTGGGAAGACCCCTGCCCCTGGACCTCTGGGCACTGACCTCAAGTTCAGACTCTTGCAGAATAGGTGAGAGTGGTAAGGAGCAGCACTCGTTTCCTGGGAAGGCTGTACGCACCTAGTAAGGGAACCACTCGCATAGATATTGCCATTCCATCTCAGTCTAGGATGCTAGACCTCCGCTATCGTGACGTAAAGCATGATGTGTGCGCGTCCTTGGTCCCCACTTCCTCAAGCGGCATCTTCACTCAGCTTGCAGGGTGGTATTTACAGCGCTCCATGTCAGTTCACCTGTAGCCACTCTCTGCGATCGATATTTGCGTATCTGTGTAAAAACATTCACACCCATTAATGGAGCAAGCAGGGGTTCCATACACTGTGACACCTGCAAGCACCTGGCTTGAGTTTGATTTCTTACAAGTTTTCTGCCTCTCCTAACTCGCATGTTTCTGCATTTCAGATTCCACAAGATGCCCTTTTGGCTCATAGAACTGTGATGACAGGAACTGTTAAGTACCAACACACTCACTCACACAAAGACACACACATGCACACACACTCTCACATCCATCCATCCACACACACACACACACACAGAGAGAGAGAGAGAGTCAAAAAGAACTCAGTATGTGTAACAACAATTAAAGAAAAGGCGGTCATAGTTAGAGATAGAGAAGGGAGGGGGGAGGGGAAGCCTTGGGAGGAGGGAGGAGAGATGATGTTATAATTTCAAAAGTAAGAAAAGTTATTGCAAAGAACCTGATATCCAAATATTCCATATTTGAAACTTCATTATTTACCAGCTCAAAAAAAAAAACAAAAACAACAAAACACAAAACAACCCAGCTGTTGTTTTATTTACTGATTTGAAGTAACCAGTGTCCCAGGGAGCAAAAAAATAACTCCCATAACCATCTCCACTCCAGGATGGAGTGCACTTATTTTTTTAACATGATTTTTTGTTTTAAAAATAAATCATCAAAAAGTGAGCGTCACAGCAGTCACAGCCTTTGCAGCATCTCGCTGTCTAAGTGGAACTAAAATAACATTCCAGGGCAGAGGGAGTAGAGAGAACATTGTGCATCCTTGGCTCTCTGGCCTTGGGGGATCAACGGGTTAAGACCCACAGAACAAAGTACCCAGGAGCCACGTGGGAGAAAGAAAATAAGCAAAAGGTTGAGATGGGTGTGGAGAAACAAGTGGAATTTTCCTCCCCTGGGCAAGGTCACTTTGGATGGAATGACCTGTGTGCTTAAGTGCGAACCTGTCACAAGGTGTCCCTGATTCTGAGCAGCAGGAGCTAACAATCTGGGAACCAGGAAAGTTGGTCAGCACATTTGGTGCTATCGGAGTGAAAAAAGCCTTCTTTGTAAATGCCTTTTTGATTATTTATATGAGATTTTCATGGGGTCTCTGGTGGTTCCATCCCCTATATCACATGGTAATTCTGTGATGTTTCACGGGGACAGCAGTGATGCAGATGGCTGATAACTCGGTGAATGTGGGAGGCGGAAGATCTGGATGTAAGCTCTGTGTGCCAGGACCTTGAGAAAATACTGACCCCTGCAGGGTCTCCTCATAGGAAGCTGTGAGCCAGGATCAGCCCTGGGATCTCAGCACCCAAAAGACTGAGGCTGGGAGGTTTCTGCCAGTTAGAGGTCAGCCTGGGCTCCATAGTGTATTTTAGGTTAACCTGGTCTACAGTTAAGACTTTATCCCCATTCCTCACCCAACAAAAATCAACAAATGAATGAGACCAAATATATGCCCCCTCTGAGTCACTGGAGCTTAAATGAAGTGGTTTGTGTGAGAACGTTGATGGGGTGTGAAGAACCCACTCGCACCCCCTTTCTGCTCAGCCAGAGAGTGCTGGCACAGATTATGCACTGTGGACCTGCTTGCTCACCCCATGGCTGGGGCAAGAAGTGGGGCAAGAGTACTGTCTTCAGACTCCTCAGAAACCACCCCCCAGCAAAAGCAATCAGCCAACTCTTGGGGTAGATAGCTACTCAGAGGCTGAGAGTTCTTGCTGCTGCTCCAGAGGACCTGAGTTCGGTTCCCAGTGCATCAGGGGCTCACGCCTCCTGTCACTTCAGTTTAGTGGATCTGATGTCTTCCTCTGGCTTTGTGAGCATCACCTGACAGGTGACATGCACACAAAAATAAATCATTAAAAAACTAAATAACTAACAAAAACCTTCAAAGAATTAATAAAATTATCTTTAAAGAATACAATAAAATTGACATCTGTGTATTTGCCAGGAATTTAAGATATAAATTGCATTCCAGATACCTTTGAGGCCTTAGGGACCTCTCTACCCAGCTCCATCCCAGCTGCTGTCCCTGAAGGTAGCTATAGCCCTGAATTTGTGTTTCTTATTTTACTACATATGAAAACATTCCCAGAGATATATTTTAGTTTTGGGTATGTCTATGTTCATGGATTTTTAATTGTTTGAATATTTGTGAGGCTCTTCTGTATTATTTAGCTATCAATTAGCCGTTCTTCTCTACCTAGGCTGTTTCCCCTTGTGACTGTGCCAGGTTCTGTTCCCGCTGCCACACGTGCTCCTGATGGCTTCCATTGTTTTCAACATGCAAACATGTTCCTATGTATGTTCTGCTTTCTTGTGTTTCTATCCCCAGAGATAAAATTCTGATTTATGATGGGCGGGGGGAGGTGGGAGAGAGGAAGGGAGAGAGATTTTTTTTCACTACAAAACACAGTGAATTTTTCTGAGTACTTAAGTACACCAAGTACACCAGCTTAAGTACCCCGAGGCAGGGCTGGTTCCCCTGGTGTGAAATCTGGTGTGAAATCTTGCTAAAATTGGCTGTGTCCCTGTATTATTTATCTGCAGATTGGGAGGGTGATGCTAACTGATTTGATTTTTAGGTATGTTACACTGCTGACTCATGAGGTTGAGCATGTTTTCATAATTATTGCCCATCACTGATTTAGCTTTCAAGGTTTTGACACTTGACTTTGTACTTAGTATGCCTGACTCGATATGAAGCTATTCCCACTGAATCTGGTAAAACCTCTTACAACATTGAGTTGTCCTAGAGTAGTCTGCAGTGTTGTTATGAGGGAGTTTACAGAACATTTTGCTAGTGACCCATCTGATATTACTTTAAAATATCATATTCAAATATTTACAGCATCAGAGCAATCACTGTCAACCTAATAATAAACTTCCAGGTCAAGACTCTGGGCACAAGAAGGTCTATGACTATTTTAGGGAGAAAGCTACATGGCTACATATACTTCATGTGTAGTGATGCATGTATGTGTGCATGAAGAGCCATGTGTAGTGGTACATGTGTGTTTACATGGAGAGGTCAGAGGTTGGTACTAGGTGTCTTCCTCCATCCCTCTTTACCTTCTATGTTGAGGCAGAATGTGTCTCCCTTGAGGCCAGGGCTTGCCTACTTGGCTAATGTAGCTGGCCAGCTTGCTCTAGGGACTCTGTCTCTGGCTATCGTATGCAGGACAGGTGGGTACGCATGCACACCCAGTAATCACACAGGTGGTGGGAATCTGAACGCTGGTCCTTGTGTTTGCATGCCAAACTTTTACCTACTAAGCCATCTCATTAGCCTCAGGCAGGGTTTACATTTTTTCTTCAAAACTCCAAATGAAAAACTTGGAACCATTGCTTCAAAAATATTTACGAAGCACTGCTGTGACTGGTTCTGGGGGTCATTTCATAGGTGAAGCTAAAGGTGGCACTGAAATTTTCCTGCTGTAATTATGAAACGAATGAAGTCAGTTTCTCCTGCTCCAGAATGAACCTAAATTATTTTAGGTCAGAATGAATTGACTTAGAACTTCTAATGATTTTTCATTAAGCCTGCAAATAAAAAAGAATTGCATGGTTTAGTATAACTATCACTTTTTTTTTCTCTTTCTGAACAATCTGTTCTTGGGCTGAGCAAGAAGGAAGGGTAGCATGATGTCGCCACTTGACAGAAATGTGGAGGGAATCTGCCCAGCTTGGGTTTTGGATTTAGGAGAATGTCTCTACGTGTACAAGAAGGGCAGTGGCAATAAAGGCTGCTGTCACATGGAGTGTTGCCCCAATAAGTACTTGTAGTGAAGACAAGGGAGGTGTGTCCTTACTGTCAAGGAAGAGGGCTACAGACTGAGCATTGCTAGAATGGATCTACACGGCAGGATTGTGTCAGGAATTACCTCTCTGGCCTTATAAAGTAAGATGTGGAAATAAGCGTGTGTATGTATTCACAAGTCTCGCTTTGTACAAAGGGTTCTATTTTGGAAAACAGCTTTCACTGAAGGGGACCAGAGTGTCCTGGAAACACATCCTACCCCAGGTTTAAGGCAGGAAGAGCTCACGGTGACATGGGACCTGACTTTGTGCCAGGAGGAAGTGTTTTAAAAGCATGATGGCTGTGTGCAAGAAGACAGATTGGAGAAGCTCCCAGGGCCCACATCTGGGGCAATTTGAATGTCTACATAAGTAATTAGAGGTGTGGATTGAAACAGATTTGTAAGCCCACACTGCTTTACATAGATGATCATTTAATGAGGATCCTTACATAGTTTGAAAGTAATTTCTCAGATGCTTAGTAAAAGGAAAGACAAGTGGCTTCCCAGTGGCGAGGCCTGGAAGACAGCGCAGGCCAGTGACAACGCCAGCAGAGAAGGCAGCCGGGGAGTGACTGGCTGCAGCCAGAGCCTGGGAGCACTCCAGTGATGCTCTTGCTGCGGATCTGTGCATGATCTGTGCAATATGCTACTGCAACATAACTCATTACCTTCTGTCCACACAAGTGTCAGAGAAACTGAGGTTGTGCTAGATGACATGGCCACACACTGTGCCTCGTGATTCTGGACTGGATCGCTATTAGTCATCTCTAAAGGAACAGAATATGTATGTCTACACATATATGCAAAATACACATATTCTGTTCCTTTAGAGCTTTGGAGAGTATATGTGTATAATATATATATGTGTGTATAATGTGTGTGTGTGTGTGTGTGTGTATGTATGTAAAGGATTTATTAGAGTGGCTTACAGGATGTGGTCTGAGGAGTCCAACAATGGATGTCTCCTAGTTGGAAGGCCAAGGAGCTAGTAGTCTGTGAGACTATCTCAGCAGTCACAGTCTAGTGCTAGAGTCCCAGAGGATTCTTGCATATTTGCTAGTCTTCAGTAAATTTTGGAATCCTGAAGAAGTAGGTTCTAACACCAGCCTGTTAAAGGAATGTCTCTGCCGCAGGCTGATGAACTTGCCAGCGAGAGTGAGGGGAAACAGGCAGAGAATGAACAGGTCTTTCTTCCATGGCGGTTTATGTTGGCAGCTGCCAGAAGCTCTGGCCCAGGTTTAGGGTCATCCACTCAAGAAGACTCCTCACAGGTGGGCCCAATTGCTTGGGTTTGAGATGATTTCAGATGTAGTCAAGTTGCCACCCAAGATTAGCTGTCACAGGATATTTCTCTGAAAAACACAGGACAGTTTGAAGAACCTCAAGGATGTCTCAGAATGAGTTGTTCAGTAATGTATAATGTGAATTTCCTGGCTGGGATGGTTTATATAGAAAAACACGTCCTTACTTGTAGATAAGAAAATATTTGGGAGTGGGCAGATCTTATGTCAACAACAAGTTTCAAATTGGATGAAGAAAATTAACAATTTAGAACTTCAAAATATTTTCATTTAGCTGGGTGGTGGTGGTGTATGCCTTTAATCCGAGCACTTGGAGGCAGAGGCAGGTGGACCTCTGATTTCCAAGTCAGCCAGAGTGAGTTCCAAGATATCCAGGGCTACACAGAGAAATCCTGTCTCAAAAAAAATCCTTCTAAATTTTGTGTAGCTTAAAAGTAACCAACAAAGGCTCTGTATGTAAAGAGATGTAAACTGAAGTCCCCTGAGAAAGCCACACTTGCACTGAAGAATCTACAGACTGACTGATAGAACATCATTGTGGAGAGTGAAAATGTTGCCAACTGTGAACCAAAATCATCGTGGGCTGTTAGGCCCTAATGACCACTTACCCTCAGTCTGTGCATCTGACCCAGCGTCACTGTGGCCATCAGGTACATTTGGAATGTATTAACTTAGGGGACCACAAGCTCCTGCTGCTGTGGGGTAATGCTCTTGTATACTATAAAGATTTATCACTTGTATTAGTTCAATAAGATGCTGATTGGCCAGTAACCAGACAGGAAGTATAGGCGGGGCAACCAGACTAGGAGAATTCTGGGAAGAGGTAAGACAGAATCAGTCACAAGCCAGACATAGAGGAAGAGAAAATGTACCAAGCCACATGGTTAAACAAAGATAAGAATTATGGGTTAATTTTAGTTGTAAGATCTAGTTAATAATAAGCCTGAGTTAATAGGCCATACAGTTTATAATTACTATAAACCTCTGTGTTTTAATTTAGAACTGAACAGCTGTGGGACCTGGTGGGACAGAAAATTTCATCTACAAAAATGCAGTGATATTTCATTTGTATTTTAATAAATAAAGCTTGCCTGAAGATCAGAGAGTAAAACAGCCACACCAGTCAGTCTTATAGACCAGGCAGTGGTGGCACACACCTTTAATCCTAGTAGCCACACTAGTTTGCCATAGAAACTGGGCAGTAGTGGTGCATGCCTTGAATCCCAGAACTAAAGAGAAATATAAGACAGGAGGAGACAGATCTCACACATAGTCTCATTCTGATACTCCTGAATGAGACTATGTGTCCGAAATGGATCGCCATTTCAGACATAGGTAGAGGTAAGTGGCTGGTTATTTTGCTTTTCTGGCCTTCAGGTTGAACCCTAATATCTGTCTCTGGGATTTTGTTAATCGTGCTACATTCTGCCAATCCAGAAGCTAAGTCCAGCCCTGGAAATGCATAGATTTCCTGCTTTGCTGCAGCTGCCTGCTAATGCGTTCGTTGGTGTTCTGGTAGATGCTTTAATCTATGACTTTTGTTCTGTTACTGCAAACGTCCACACAGTCACTTCCATGGTGGAATGTGTTGTTTGGGGTGTGTGACAACAGACCTGCAAGAATCAACTAAAGAGAGAAGTGGTTTATGTTGGCTCATCAATCCAGAAGGATACTGTCCATCATGGCAAGGGAGGCAAGGTGCAGGGACACTGCTGACCAGCACACGCATGGGCAGTCCAGAGCAGAGACCAGGACCCAGAGCCATGCTTTATATAACCACAAAATCTCCCTATAGGGACCCACTTCCTTCAGCAAGACCCCGCCCCCTAAACGCCTACAACCTCTGAAAACAGCACCACCAACAAAGTGTTCAAACACACAAGCCTGTGGGGACATTCCACATTCACGCCACCATAAATGTCGCCTATGCAAAGTTTGTTGGTGTTAAAGACGACAGTGTTGAGCAACATGCACAGTGTCAGATGTTGGTGTTCTGCTCGCAGTACCAGTCTGGTTTACTGTTTTATAGCTGCTTTGCTCCATCTTTTCTCTCCCCGAGTGTTGACCCTTTTGTCAAATGTTCTAGAATGTAGAGGACACCAAATAATGAGAGCAAGACCAGCATGACAGATGCAGCTTTCATTTAGTACTTTCTCAGCAAGTTAAGAATTCTTGCATAAATGAGGAAATATATAATATTCAGTGACTTAATGTGACATATTTACCTATGTATGTTTGAATCACACTCTGCTCATTTAGTAAAATTGTGATTTCGGATTCGTAGTTCACTCAACGAAAAAGACAGGCAACAGAATTGGGTAAAGGAAATGGGTTTGTTTAGTGTGGCTAGATCTGGGGAAAGGAAGAGGGCCTCAGTTTCTCTCTACTTTGTGAGGTCAAGAATGCGAAACAGGAGCCAGGAAGCGGCCATGTATAGATTTGGCTGGGGCTGGAGCCACAGCTAAGCAGTCAAGAGTACTGACAGAGGAACAGGGGTTGATTTCCAGCACCCACATATCTTAATGCTCTTTAACTCCAGTTCCAAGGTCGCTGATGCCTCTATTGGTCTTGGGCAAAAGTAAATCAGGTGTTATTTAAGACCCATAAAATGGGTATCGATATTAAGTATAATAAATAATTGGTGTTTCTTTTACATGTAATATAGGGATAACTTATTTAATAATTTGGCATCTTGGTGTGGTAGAATTGTCTGTATTCTGTCAATCATGATTTAAATAAATGCTGATTGGCCATTAGCCAGGATGTATAGGTGGGACAACCAGACAGGAAGTAGAGGCAGAGCAAGAAGAACAGGAGAATTCTGGGAAGCAGGAAGCTCTCTTGCCATTCCTGCCTGGACCACCAAAGAAGCAGGATGTGACCTGCCCCGCTGAGAAAGGTACTGAGCCATGCGGCTAACATAGATAAGGATAATGGGTTAATATAAGTTACAAGAGCTAGTAAGAAGCCTGAGCTAATGGACCAATCAGTTTATAATCTTCTGGAGACCTCTGTGTGATTTTCTCTGGGACAAAGCGGCTGGGGTGACCTGGGCAGTACAGAAACCCCAACAAGTAGGCCCTCATGTTACAGCATCTCATTTGCATGTTGTATTAATAGGAATTAGTGAGATTTAGAATGCTGTATTAAGGTATTGGAAAACAGGAAAATTAAAGCAGTGATTATAAAGTTGATTTGCTAGTCTTCTGTTTCCTGATTTACACAAGGAAAACATGTTATCAATGTATATGGGAGGTTTAAACCAAAACAACCACAATTATCAATCACAATAACAGCTTCCTAAATAGGAAAAACCTAGTATTTTGTAGGTCAGATTTTCCTCTTTGGAGCTGCTAACAGATTAGGAATGAAAACATGTTTCATCTAGTGTTCAAAGAACTGTTTGGTCTTTGCCATTATATTGTCACACAAAGAGGAAGAGGAAGAAATCATTTTAACCCCAAGTCACCCAACATTTGAGAATCATTTGCCTGGGAATGAACATCCAAGAGAACACAGCTGCCTGTTTCAGCCGACGGCTGCACGGAGAGGAGCCGTTCTAGCTCTGAAGCCTGAGTACAGTGTGCGCTTGTCCACAGTAAGGCTAGCAGCACACTTGCAGGGGCCAGGCTGTGCTGCCTCTCATTTGACACTTTGGGCAGAGTTCATAGATGGCTAACTTTTGGCTAACACATTTGTGAAAATAATGAGCTATCTAATGATCATAATAAGTGGTGGGGAAATAAAATAATCCTTTTTCTTTCCCTTTCTATTTTTTTTCTTTTTCTCGAGACAGGGTTTCTCTGTGTAAGAGCCCTTGCTGTCATGGAACTTGTTTTGTAGACAAGCCTGGCCTTGAACTCAGATCCACCTGCCCCTGCTGCCTGAGTGCTGGGATCAAAGGCGTGCGCCACCACTGCCCGGCTATTTCTCTCTTTTTCAAAATCAACGTGCCTGTGGCCCCCTCTTCATGGGAAGGCATATTTAATCCAGATACTCATTTGTGAAGCATTTAACATAAAAGTGAAAGCAAAATTACTCATGGTAATTGTTCACGAGAGCAGAGTTTACTGTGAACATGTGTGTGGGGGGGCATGCATTTGGGAGTGATGTTTTCCTGGGAAAACACAGAAGACAGACTGCAGACAACAAGTGTTTCAGCTGGGGCGAGAATACTTCCATTCGGGTCACACATCTGCTTGTTACAGCCAGATACTCTTCCTCCTCAGAATTAGTCCACAGAAGCCTTTGCACACAGTGAAAGTGTAGTTGAATGTGGCATCCCAGTCCTGTCTTAGTCCAACAGAAGAATGGGTCACTATCCTCTCATTAGGTGACAGAGAGGACTGCTGATGTCTCCTCGACTGTGTGCAGCTCTACGGAGATGGCTTGCCAGAAGCGAGACGCTGTCTCCACTTCCCACAAAGCACTGTGTTGGGGCTTGCACATCCTGGACAGGAGCCTGTGCAGGCCGTGTGTGTAGTCTAGGGTGGCGTTTCACTGTTCTTATGCTTTGCACGTGGAACCAAGCAAAAGCTGTGATGTTTTGGCTGGTCCAGCTCGGCGTCCCACTCTTGGATACAGAAGAAAGCACCACCCTTTCCAGGCAATTTTGGTATGCAAAATGAGAAATAGGTTTAGGTAGACTAAAGGCAAAGGAGACGAGGTTTTGACAGAATAGTATAGAGCTCCAGGGAAGCACTGTGTGCAGAGCTGTGGGTGAGCCGCGAGCCTTGCTGGGAGGACATGAAGAGCTCATAAGGGCAGAAAACCAGCTGCAGGGTGAAAACAAAAGCAGCTCAAGGAGAGAAGGGGCCTCGCCAGGGCTCAGCCTCATGAACGGAGGAAGAGGCTCCAGCGTGTTGTTGGTTACGTACTTGCATCCTCTTCAAGGATGTTGAGATGTATGCATAAACACTGGACGTCCTGTCTGGGTGGCTGTGGGATGGGCACTTCCTTGGTATTTCATCTGCACAGTGGTTATGATCTGTTACCGTGGGCATTGCTTCCTGTCTGTTTGTGCACTGGAGAATTCAGCCAGCGAGAAGTTCCTGTGAGCACACTAATGCCTTTGAGCCTGTGCATCTGTGGCATACGGTATCCTAAAATAAGACATGATGCTCAAAAGATAAACAAGATGCCTAGAGGTAGTGCAATGCCACATCTTAAAAATCTGGAGCTGAACCAAAAATGATAAAATCAGGCTTTAAGAGATTCATTTGCCAGCCTAAGCCTGGAGAAACCTTGGCAAGGTATACAGAAATATGCAAATAGGCGAATGAGTTAGCAGGGGGCTTAAAATTTCCTTTTGGTTCAAAATATTGCCATTGGACAGTAGTCTTCGCATTTACTGAGTACATTCTGTTCTAAAGGCTTTGTTTCTTGTTATTTGTTTTGGCTTCTAGTTTACAGCCATAATAAAGATATTCAAAGTAATTTCCAGGCATCTCTCAGGAAGAACTATTTCCATTTCTGTGTTGTAGAATCCATTTTCTAATCTTTAAAGATTATTTACATGCTCTCATGTGTAGGCGGAGACTGCTCGTTCATTCCAGGCCTCCCAGACCCAAAATAATCACACAGAAACTGTATTAATTAAAACACTGCTTAGCCAATCATTTAGGCGTATTGCTAGCCAGCTCTTATATCTTAAATTAACACATCCCTATTAATCAGTGCATCACCACAAAATTGTGGCCTACCGGCAAGGTCCCACCAAGCTCCCACGGGCGTCTTATTTCTTCAGTGGCTACATGGTGTCTCTCTGACTCCACCTACTTTCTCCCAGCATTCAGTTTAGTTTTCCTGCCTAGCTCTATTCTGCTCTGGCATAGGCCAAAGCAGCTTCATTCACTAACCAATAAAAGCAGCACATATACAGAAGGACCTCCTACGCCACTCATATACTTTATACATAAGGAACAGGGTTCTCCAGATGAAGCAGAATTGCCCAAAAGGGAGGTGCTGTCTTGTAATAAGGCCCCTGACTAAAGTCTTCTTCAAGGCTCTGTAGTCCTCCTGGGAAGAGCAGCCACAGGGATCCCACATTCCTACCGCTCCTGTCAGGGAGACTGGGTGGGGCCAGAGCAGCTCCTGGGGCACAGCTGAATGTGTCCTCCTCCAGTTTGTTTTATTGATACCTTTATCAAAGCAGTATTGAGACGGAACTTTAGGAAGTGATTAAGTCACCAGGAGGAGTCCTCCTGAAGAGATTAGCTACTCTGTGAGACGGCAAGGCTGTGGAAATGAGCAGCCACCTTGGGGGCAGAGCACACGTGCCCCCATCTAACCTCCCACCTTCGCTGTTTCTCAGTGGACATCGCCAGGCACAGTTAGCACAAAAGACGACAGCAACAGCCTCCCATGCTCTTCTGGGCCCTGGCACTGCGCTTTCTGTAGTGCTCATGTGATATAGTTTGTTCATAGCTGCCTTCGCATTTGATTAGGCAGTGCTAATCATAGTAAGATATCTTACCTGGAAATGGTGATTTCAGATGGGTCCACAGCTATAACACAGGGAAGTGTGAGATGGTTTCTTGATGTGCTTAAAGCACATTTATCTGGATACTATTTTATAGATTGTTTGCTAGCCCTCTATTCATGCAAATAAAACGATGATTATTTTTCTGTCACTGTGACCAATAGCTGATTCAGGCTCTGTCTCAGGGCTGCAGTCCATCATGGTGGGGAAGGAAGGGCAGGGTTCATGGCAGGGGAAGCATGCAGCTGGACTGCTAACATTTAGCACACCAGAAACCCAGGGGAAGGAGAACTTTTCCTCCCATTCTCGCTTGATTTGGGATTCTAATCCATGGGATTGCACTACCCACAATTCAGGGTAGACTTTCCCACCTCAGTTTAGCCTCTGTGGCAGGTCACTGACACAGCCGGTTAAGGAAGCAATGAGGATGAGCCCTGAGTGTAGATGCTTAACCAGTGGGATCACTGATGAGCACGCCCTCAGCTCTGGATCTAACATGACAAACGCTTGCCACTGGCTCACACAGGTAGAAGTGGACCACCTTCCTCAGCAGGAGGCCGTCCACCTGTGAACACAGATCCATGGCTCTGCTGAGCCCCAGGCCTTTGGGTTTCCCCTGGATCCTCTGAACTCATCCATAGGAGGGGCAGAAGAATGAGCAATGCCATCTGCAAGCTGCTTTGGGGTCAGCTTTGGCCTCTGCCCTTATCCTAGTGTCCTGGGCCATCTGGCCATGATAACCTGGTAGAAACTGGAGGGTATGGTTGAACTTTGTGGCTAGAAAGAAATTGAATTTGGTGAGAAGCTTGCCAGGCTTTGGTCCAGTGTCACTATATCCCCTTCACTGATGGGGAGGCAGATATAAAGAAGCTAATAAACAACATAGAAGTCATCCTGGCCAGGGAGTGGCGCACGCCTTTAATCCCAGCACTCAAGAGGCAGGCAGATCTCTGTGAGTTCCAGACCATCCTGGTCTACAAGAGCTAGTTCCAGGACAGTCTCCAAAGCTACAGAGAAACCTGTCTCAAACCGCCCCCCCAAAAACAACAACAACAACAAAAAGTCATCTGTCAACAGGTGGTAAGAAAAAATCTGAAGCCAGGAGTATGATACCAGAGCAACACTGTTGCAAGAGGCACGCGGGCTGCGTTCCCGGTGCCTAGTTCCCGGCATAGAGCCCCTTGTCCCACCCGGCTCCTGGTGTGTATCTGAAATAATTACACAGAAACTGTACTCATTTAAATACTGTCTGGCCCATTATCTCCAGCCCCTTATTGGCTAACTCTCACATATTATTTTAGCCCATCTCCATTAATGTGTATTGTCACTTGAGTATGTGGTTTACTGGCATGAGTCTAACCAGTGTCCATCTTGGGCCAGAAAAGCATGGCATCTGCCACACTGCCTTCTCTCTCACAGCATTCCGTTCTGTCTACTCTGCCCACCTAAGGGCTGCCCTATCAAAAGGCCAACGCAGTTTTCTTTATTTAACCAATGGGGACAATACACAAACAAAAGACCCTCCTACACCACAACACTTTTAATGGTGGCATGAATCTTCTCCAGATTCCTTCCATGACTTCAGACAAAGGGAGGCTCATCTTCCTCATTCATAAAATACTGCATACAGAAACTAATTCTTTTAGGATAAATGTGTAACCTTTTGATGTCTGATTCTTCCTCAACATCTTGGCATGTGTTCTCATCTCAGCGTGTGTTCCAGGTTGAGCCTATTCATACTGTACCACATGAGTACCCTGTTTCTGACATCATTCACTTATGCGTGGAAGTAGAACTCGACTGTGGGCTGTAGCATGAGGGCCAGGCTGCTTGTTGGCGTTTCTGTCCTGCCCGGTCCCCCAGCCGTTTCGTCCCAAAGAATCACACAGAGTCTCCATAAGTTACAAACTGATTGTCCCATTAGCTCAGGCTTCATATTAGCTCTTATAACATATATTAACCCATTATCCTTATCTATGTTAGCCACATGGCTCAGTACCTTTCTCAGCGGGGCAGGTCACATCCTGATTCTTCCGTGGTCTGGACAGGAATGGCAAGAGAGCTTCCTGCTTCCCAGAATTCTGTTCTCCTTGCTCTGCCTCTACTTCCTGTCTGGTTGTCCCACCTATACATCCTGGCTAATGGCCAATCAACATTTATTTAAATCATGATTGACAGAATACAGACAATTCTCCCACACCACTTCCCCCTCTTTTTTTTTTTTTTTAAACAAAGAAAAATACCCATAGTCCATTTTTTGGGAATGTGGGCATAGTATTCCAGGCTACTTCCAGCTGGTTGGGGGTGCTGATAATCTTATGGGGACCCAAAGAAAATTTAAGAGTTATGATCAAGTCCTGACTGGAGTATCCTGTAAAGCTTGATCATCTCAGGCTGCAGTCTTGAATCTGTTCTAGATGTAGAACTAAGACATCCAAGCCATCTGTTCCTACTGGAGATTTCTCAGGTGGTCTTCCTTGATCAAATCTGAGTTTTCTTAACTCAGAATGAGTCCACAGCCTCTCATTTCCTGTGGAAACAGAAACAAAATCTCTTCTCCAAAGTAACATATCTTTTGACTTCAATTTTGAAGTCAAGGTATTTTCAAAATACCTATCTTGGATTAGTTCAGCAGCATTTATAAGCAAATATCTTTTAGCAGCTGTTGCTCCTTCCTCAGCATTCAAACAATTCAAAGAGCATAATAGCATACAGTATCAAGATTCTCTGTGTGTTTTCCATCTTTATGTGACTTTACTTTAACCTCTATTTCTTTTATTTTTACTTTTAACTTTTGGCTTTTTGAGACAGGTTCTCTGTATATCTTTGTCCTGGAACTAATTCTGTAGACCAGGCTGTCCTTGAACTCACAGAGATCCCTCTGTCTCTGCCTCCCCAGTGCTGGGATTAAAGGTGTATACTACCACACCTTGAACTCACAGAGATCTCTCTGCCTCCCAAACTTTGGGATTAAAGGTGTGTACCACCACACCCAACTACTCTCTTTCTTTTTTAAGAACTTTAACCTTTTTCTTGCATATATTTTTAACACACTGTAAACCATTTAGAGGTTTTCTTCGTCTTTGAATCTCTCTTTTTCTAACTACATGAGTCTTTAATTTACCAAGTAATATGGGTAAGATAAAAGCCATGGCTTTGATGGCTAGATCCAGCTCATTCCTTAGCTTTCTGCAATTCCAGCCTCATGGCGGAGGTACCGGCTATAGCCATGTTTATCGCCACAACTCTACGGCATTTCAAGGTCCCTGCCAGCAAGCAAGCTGCAGCATTCTGCTCACAGACCACATTGAACTATTCCCTGGCTGGACCGCCTGCCTGAAAGAATGCAGAGATTGATCAATTATTGATTGGAAGTGTGCTGCAGGCCTCTGAAGTTCATAAAAAACACCATGTCAATAGCAAGGGTTTGAAGAAGGAATTTTCTATAACGTGGCAACAAGCTAAGGAGATTATAAAGAGATGCCCTACTTGCTCTTTATATAATCAAACACCACTACCTGCAGGGACTAACCCAAAGGGTACTCAAAGGAATGAAATTTGGCAGATGGATGTGTTCCACTTTGCAGAATTTGGCAAGTTAAAATATGTACACCACACCATTAACACTTATTCAGGTTTTCAATGGGCAACGGCTTTAAGCTCAGAAAAAGCTGATTCAGTAATCACACATTTATTAGAAGTCATGGCCATAATGGGTATACCTGCACAAATAAAGACAGATAATGGTCCAGCCTATGTCTCTAGGAAAATGAAATGGTTTTTTGCTTATTATAATATTAAGCACGTTACAGGTATACCTCACAACCCTACAGGTCAAGCAGTTATTAAAAGATCAAATCGAACTATAAAGGATATGTTAAACAAGCAGAAAGGGGTGGAAAATGCCCCCAGAAATAGATTACATAATGCTTTATTAACCTTAAATTTTCTTAATGCTAATGAAAAAGGGACAACAGCAGCAGAAAGACATTGGATAATCGAAAAGTCTGCTGAATTAAATCAACCGGTTTATTTCAAGGATGTGCTGACCTCGCAATGGAAGCCAGGAGATGTGCTGCGTTGAGGAAGGGGTTTTACTCTTGTTTCCACAGGAGAAGAAAAATTGTGGATACCATCGAAATTAATAAAGGTTCAGCTTGAAGAGGAGAAACCTCTTGGAAAGGAGGAATGACAGCTCATCTACAATGATGATAATCATACAGGTGGTAAGAAAGGCATATAGGATGGGGGCAGGGTTCTGTTCTTATCTCTGCAGGACAACACTCATCTTCAAAACATACAAGGGACCATGGATATTTGAATACTGATAGATGGAAACAATTTACAACCCTATAAGGATCAGCAAGAAAATTGAATAGGTTCTGTAAGTGAAAATATTCATAACATACTTTTAGAGGCACACAAATATATTTATAAATACATGGAGCTGGTTTTGGAGTTGGACTCTGGCTCAGTCCCTCTCTAATTCCAAGCCTGTTGTTAAGAGAAAACCCAGAGCTTCTGTCTCATGTCACGAGCCATGATATTAGACAGAAGAGGAATATAATTTATAAAACTTCTTTGCTTTCTTCCTATCTATTTCTGTCTTTATCATGCCTTTCATTGAATATGTATGTATGTTCACATAAATAATGCTTAAGTTTTCCATAATAAACAATAAATTTTCCTGCAGTAATCTTTGAAGTTTCCAGGAAGAAGATGGGGCCCCACAACAACTCTACCTGGTTACTATGACGTCATGATACTGATAGCGCTACTACGAGACCTGCTTGGGTACCAGCTGCACAGGATGGTTCCAACTTGGTTAGCTTACATGGTGCACTTCTTTTACAACATTCTGGCCAGACCTCCATGAAATACTCAGAGACTATTTGCAATTTTACCAGGCCTAATATTAATCTGGTAATTTAACCACCATTTATTTTAACAGGATCCCCTAGAAAGAACATCGCCCCCATGACAGCTGGAAGTAACTTTAGAGGACGAAGTCCCCTCTCCCAGCAAAGTTTGCCCTCAAGCTTAGGGACATCAATTAGGGGTTGATTATAACTGGTATACGGTTGAGGGATGGGGGAGGAATTTTATAGACTCAAAAAAAAGAGGGATATTTGGATGATGGGATAAAAGATTGTATTTATGAGTTATTGTTTTTAGATAATTATATTGGTATAGATTTCTGTATATTGATAAAAAGTTAAATTATGTTGAATATTGTATGCATGTATGCTTCTACCTCTGTTTGAAACATTGTTTATGTATTGATATATTTACCATACTGCAATGTACATTACTACCTCCGATTAAGATACTTATACATTGTTTATATTTGAAAGTCATTGTCCTTATTTATTGCACAGTTGTTTATTATCTTAGTCTTTAAGTTAGATAGGTATTGAGAATTATAGATCAGTAGTCATCTATGTTTGTTATATTTATGATTAGACTAATCAGGTTCTTTAGATACACAGAGATTATATTCAGTATAGATAGATAATCTTCAACCTCTTCAAGGAGCTGTAGAAAATGGCCTTTAATCTAATCTAGAGTTTCTTAGTTTCGCGACAATGAGACGCACTCACTCCTGGCAACACCAATCTATTCCCAAGAGAATGTTGAGCACCAGAGACACTCCATCTGGAGCCTTTCTTCTTGGCAGAACTGGTCTCTGGGCAAAGAAATGCCCATACCTCAACCACTGACAGAGATACCGAGTATCCGTAAATGGATAGAACTGTCATATCCTGCCAAGACAGGGTAAGATAGTTTTGAAAAGTTTCTTGCTCTTGAAAATGGTATGTCAGTTATTTTAGGCCTTAGCCAAAGTTGGTCGCTTCAACATTGCAATTGAGACTTTGGGTGATTGCCCAGGTAGTCAGTTGTCTCTGTCATTTGTTGCACATTGTGGAAGTTTCCCGATTACACTTCCTCTCCACTCAAGTAATATTGTTTCCCTTCTCAGATCTCTGATGGAGTTGAAGATTAAATAATGATAGTTACCTTCCTCACAGTTTAGCCAAGCTTAATTTCAATGTAATACTTAGACTCCTTAAAATGAATGTTTATTAAAACTTTTGTTATGCATTCCTTGCTTAATATTGTTTATTGTTTGTAATTTTGCATTTGGTGTCTGTTCCTATTGTATATAGCTATGTTGAGTTTGGATTGATCTTGTTTAGACAGAAAGGGGAGATGATGGGGGAAGAGCCACTAGCCAATCACATCAAGTTGGGGTGTGGCTACTTGGACCCCAGGTAGAAAATCAAGAGAACACAGGTGCGTGCTCTCTCCATGCGGTGTCCGCCAGATGGATAGGACTGCGGCGTGAGTGGCGTGAGTTCCCCCCTTTTCTTTCATTAAAAATACCTGTTCCTATTGAGCTGGCTTGGTTATTGATTTGTGCTGACTTAATACTTCATCAGTGGGCCAGGGCCGTAGAGTCAAACTAATTCCCAAGCAGTGTGGCTTGGCATGAAGAGGCAGAGTCTGGAGCCACTACACTTGAATTCATAAAACTGACCCTAGCTCTTCAGTTTGTGACTGAACCTTGGCAACTTAAGTCTCTCTGTGCTGTAGTCTGCTTGCTTATATAAACTGTTGAAGATGGTAACTCCTACTGCACAGGACTGTTAGGAACATGAGATTAACAACATTGGTTTTTAGTATCATCACTCTTTAGCGATACTATTTTTCTACTGGCACATAAGGAATATTTTAATCACGGTGAACAGCAGCCTCATCTGCCTGTGTGGGTGGACTTTGCTATTCCTCTCCACTATTGGTTAGTCTTGCTGGCTCCACCCACTTTTGTCTAATGATGGGACCCTTCTCCATCTTCCTTGCTCCTCTTGAGTTCAAACATTTCTTATGTTTTGCTTCAGTCTTAAAAGACCCTTCTAAATGTCTCCTGCCTTTTCCTGCGGCCCCTACAGTTCTGTCTCCACACAGAAGCCAGAATGATCTTTCCATTTCGTGACCGGGTGTACGTTACACTGAAGTGTAAGCACTGACACTAGTGATCACAACCCTTGCCGGGAAAGGTGCTTGTGTTTCTTGATAAAGACATTTAAGACGTGGCCTCATAGCACATTTCAAGTGAACTGTCCAGTATCTTTGACTCTGTTGACCACATTCCTATCAGACCCCAGACCTACGCCTAAGAAGGCTTGCCTGAGATCACCCCATTTGCTTGTGAGTGACTTTTAAAAATGCTGCACTCGGCTGAGCTCGCACAGTGCCTGTCTTCTGTCTTATTTCACACAGCACAATGCCCTCTTGCTTCATCTATCTTGTCGTAAGTGGCAGATCTGCTTCTCCCCCATGGCTGAATCATATTTCACTTTCTTATTCTACCAGTCGTCATAGGAGACTTGTTTTTATGTCTTGGCTGTTGTGAGAAACTGCGATGCTCATGAGGTACAAACTCCTCTTTGGTTCTGATCTCATTTCCTTCACTGACAATTATTGTCCAGTTTTCTAAAGACACTTCAGTGCTGCTTTTTGTTATGACTGTACCAATTTATATATATTTTGAAAATAGAAATCAGATCAAAAATTTGCTTGATTAAACTTAGTAATATCTTCAAACCTCATTTAATTAACCTCTCATGTCCTTCCCTTAATAGGTCCTTTATGTGTCCAGGACAGTTATGGCTTATTATTCTGCACTTATTATAAACAGCCCATGTTACAGAGATTATATGATTATTCTAGAGTGGTTACGTTCTGATTTAGTTACAACCCAGAACCTTTAACATGAATTTTGAACCAATTTGGTTATATCTTGTTCAGATTTAGTTTGGTTGGCTTTGAGCTGCATTTAAAAGTAGCCTGAGTGCCCTGTGTGGGAGCAGTCACTGAAGCTCCATGGTAACGGCCTTTCTGGACTTTCTAAAGCCCAACGTTCTAGAGCCCAGCTATGGTAACCCGCCAGAGATGGAGCCAAAGTTCCAGCCCAGATGTGTCTCAGTGTCTTTCTCTCATTTGTACACAGCTGCCTTCCCTCAGAGTCCTTTCAAGAGAGATCTTGCCTGAGTGCCCCTGTGTTGACTTCCAGTATTGTACATGGAATGGCTCAGTGAATATTTAATGTAATAGTCACAATCCCATCTTGTTTTCTGTAGCCAGACAACTCTCCCTGCATACCCATTTACTGGACAGACAAAGCTCTCATGATGGTGCCTAACTATAATGCCAGCTCTCAAGAGATAGAGTACTCTGAAGCTAGCCTGGGCCATATAATAGCAAGACCTTGTCTTGAAGGCAAACAAAGGAAAATAAGGCAAAATACAAAAAACACAAAAGAAAACAAATGGGAAAAAATGAAAAGAATGAAATGGCTATGCCTGGCACCTTGTTTGTGGAGCTCTAAGAGGTCCGACTGGGGCTGCCCCAGAAGTCTGGGTAGGGGGTACGCCTGTGGCCCCATGGCGGATCCTGCATGAGGGGGTATGCCTGTGGCCCCATGGCGGATCCCGTGTGAGGGGGTACGCCTGTGGCCCCATGGCGGATACTGCATGGGACTGTGTAGCTATTTCTTGGGTTGCATTCCTAACGCTTACTCAGAATGTAGGCAGTTCTATACAGTGAGAGGGGCAGGTGTAAATCATAGCAAAGCCTGAACTAACAGCTCTCCCGCCATCAAGGATGCACACAGATAATATGGCTGTCTTCAATTATATTACTTGAACTAAGAAAGTATCACTTTATTCCTATGTCTCATCTTCTCTGGGTTCCTACAGCCTTCAGGACAAACATCTCTTACATTATAGAACACTTTCCTAGTTACTCATCTCTTTTCTGTAACAAGTCTTCCTCTGTCCCACTAACCAGCTCCCAAAATAATAACATAGAGACTTATTAATTATGAAAGTTTGGCCTTAGCTTAGGTTTGTTTTTATTTAGTTTGTATAAGGTTAATTAATCCATTTCTGTTACTCTACATTCTGTCCCTTACTGCCCACCTTGCTTCCTCCCTGTCTTCTCATGTCTCCCATATGCCTAGATCCCTCTTCCTTCCTCTCCCCAGAATTCCCACCTCTACCACCTGTCTAGCTATTGGGCGTTCAGCTTATTATTCCACCAATCACAGCAATACACCCTCACACAGTACACAGTATCCCACAATGCCTTTCACTCTCGGTGCTAAAGTCCATTAGCAATACAATACCTTGCCTTTTGTCCCCAACAGATCATAGCACAAAAGTCAGCTGAGTCAATCTGACCTGTTGCTATGTTACCATTTCTTCCCCATTGAAACATACTCTTCTAGAGGAAAGGGGTACTCTTTTCTCTCTTTTCTTTTTTTAATGCCAGGCTCATAAGACCACAAGAAACTCACAGCCCCCCTAAGTTAAGCAGCGTGGAGAGGAGACCTCGGTGGAGCTGGTGGGCTGTGCAGCTGCCATGAGTTGTCACTTGCTCTGAATATGGCTCTTCTCGGTGCCACAGCTGCCTTGGGCTCACCTGTGCTCTTGTGCATAACCCAATAAGTTGATTGGCTCACCAGCTGGACTGGGGTAGAGTTGTTTCTGTGGTCTATTCTTGCCCTCACTCTCTGGCGTAAAGAGTAGTCTCCCCAGGAAGTCACACAGCACCTGTTGGTGGTTGTAAGAGAATGAGGGAGAGAAGTTCACTGGAGGACAATCCTCTTGAGGATGCCTGGGCTGTGCTGCTCAGGCAAAATCTGTGTGCATTGAGCTTGTTTTGGAAATGGCTCTGATACAAGAAGATAGTTCATTGTCTGAACATACTAGAGATGGGCCACACTCCAGCTAGTTTTAACTGGATCCATGCCATGTTTTCATTCCCCTATCTCTTCCTGTACTGATTGTTATTTATATATTGACTATGCAAATATAGATATTTGGCTACTCTGGCATCCTCCCGACCTACTGAAAGCAATCCGTGGGTCTTGATTAGAGGCGGTCCCACCACAGCTGTCGTTCATCTGCCTGGAATGTGCTTACGGTCAGCTTTGTTCATTTCTCTCTGTATCACTGATGTCTAAATCACCATTGTTGATTCTTTCTCCAGACATTTACCATGAAGCCAGTCCTTAAAGAAAACCCAAACCAAATGGACAGGCAGTGATAGACCCTTTGCTCTGGATTTCAGACCTATGTATTCAGAGGACAGGGTTCCGTGTTAGAAAACTCACCGTAAAGTCAGCTGCTGATGTGTTGTGTGAGCTGGAGGTAAGGTGGGATTCCTTAATCATCCTCACAATCAATAATCGAAGAACATTAAAAGCAAACAGGAGAAATTGAGCCACAGTGGCCTCCACAACAGCAGTCTATCAAGTCTTCATCAGCAGATATACATGCTGAAGGAGAGAAAAAAGACAGCTGAGGAAGGTGAGGAAAGGGGAGAAGGGAGAGATGGGGAGGAAAAGAGGGGGAGGGAGAGAGGAAGAAGAAAGAGATCTGTCAGAGCAGAGCACAAAAGGCTTGGTTCTTTGAATACTAATTCCATTTGTTTAGCAGCCCTTCAGCATGCTCATCGCTGTCTAAATGTTTGAGTAATTCCGTGTTGTGAGGGGAAGCATTAGTTCCTTTTTTTCTTGTTTGTTTTGTTTTTGTTTGTTTTTGAGGTAGGGTCTCCTGTAACTCCTGCTAGCCTTAGCTGTGAATTTCTGAT
This sequence comes from Ondatra zibethicus, assembly GCA_004026605.1. Classification (NCBI taxonomy): domain Eukaryota; kingdom Metazoa; phylum Chordata; class Mammalia; order Rodentia; family Cricetidae; genus Ondatra; species Ondatra zibethicus. The sequence goes on from PVIU01019310.1 coordinate 22,991, forward strand.
CTTCCTGCGCCTTCTCTCAAGTGCTGGAACCACTTCATCAGCTTCTTTAAGTGTAATACCCAGAACTGTATTCTTCCGTGTCCAGGGAAGAGAACATAGGAAAAGGACTCAGTAGGCCTGGCATCTTGGTACATGCCTGTAATTGCAGCACTTTGGAGGTGGAAGGCAGGAAGATCAGAATTTTAATGTCATCCTCTACTACATTGAGAGTTTGAAGCCATTTTAGGCTATGGGAGACCCTTTCTTAAAGAATAAAGCACACAAGAAGATATTCAATGATGTTTCTTTAAGAAATTGGGTTGAAAGACAAAAACCACATGATCATCTCATTAGATTCAGTAAAGACCTTTGACAGAATCCAAATACCGCTTCATAATAAAAGTACTGGAGAGTTTAGGGATACGAAAAACACAGCTCAACATAATAGAGATAGCTTACAGCAGGCCCATAACCAACATCAACTTAAATAAGCCATTCCACTAAAATCAGAAACCAGACAAGGTGTCTGCTCTCCATATATATTCAATATAGTGCTTTAAGTCTTAGTTGGAGCAATAGGACAACTAAAGGAGATCAAGAAGGTACAAATTTGAAAGGAAAAAGTCAAAGTATCTTTATTTGCAGATTATATGTGTATATAAGTGACACACAAATTCTACTGGGGAGATCCTAAAATAACTCACAAAAATCAGTAGCCTTCCTATATACAAATGACAAATGATCTTAGAAAAGAACATAGAAATAGCACTTTTCACAGTAGCCTCAAATAATATAAATATCTTGGGGTAACTATAGCCAAGTCAGTGAAACATATGATAAAAAAAAATACTTCAAGTATTTGAAGAAAGATAAGAAAGTATCAGAAGACTGAAAGAGCTCCCATGCTCATGGATTGGTAGGATTAATATAGTAAAAATGCCATCCTACCTAAAATAATCTACAGATTTAATACAACCCCTATCAGAATTCTAACACAGTTCTGCACAGGTTTTGAAAGAACAAGTTTCAGCTTCATATGGAAAAACAAAAAAACGCAGGATAGCTAAAACAATCCTGAATAATAAAAGAACTTCAGGAGGCATCATTTTCCCTGATTTAAGTTGTTCTACATTGCTGTAGTCAAAAACAAAACAAAAGCAAAACACAGCATGGTATTGGTACAAAAACAGACATGTTGATCAATGGAATCAAATTGAAGACCCAGACAAAAATCCACACACCCATTGACACCTGATGTTATATAAAGAAGCCAGAAATACACCCTGGAGAAAACACAGCATCTTCAACAAATGGTGCTTGTGAGACTGGACAGCTGCATGTGGAAGAATACAAATAGATCCCTTCTTATCACCCTGCACAACACTCAACTCCAAGTGGATTAGAGGCCTCAACGTAAAACCAGATACACTGAACCTGAGCAGAGAAAGCAAAGAATAGTCTTGAATGCACTGGCACAGGAAAATATTTCGCAAACAGAACACTGTTAGCACAGACACTAAGATCAGCAATAAATGGGACTTCACGAAACAGAAAAGCTTCTACATGGCAAAGGACACCATCATTTGGAAAAAGTGGTATTTTACAGAGTAGGAAAATATTCTTAACTCCACATGGGGGGGGCAGGAATGCAAGGTAATATAAGGAGAGGTAGATAAAATTAGGGAGCATTTGAGGGTTAGTATGGAAACTTAATATAGTAAAAGTTTTATCTAAATAAATCACTAATAATGGGGGACAGAAAGTCTCAACTGGCTGTCTCTTGTCACCACCAAATGAAACTTCCAGTATGAGTTTGGGTTACATTTAATTGTTGGCCAAAGGAGTCCCATAGAAATCTCCAAACAACCCAAACTGTTGCTAAGACTGTAGATTGCTCTCCATAAACTGATAGCAAGACCCATTGCTGAAGACAGCACTCACAGCTTACTGAACATGAAGAAGATGAGCTGATTCATATGTAGAACCTTCACTGCTATGTTCGAGCACATTTGATACAGGAATGTATTCTGCATGCTGCCAAAGGAGAAAAGCATCAAACCAGACACAAACTCTTTGATCTTCAATGGTGTCCTGCCTGGGCAATTGTGGTGCAAACCTTGTGGGAGTAACTAAGTAGTACCTGAGTTAACTTAAGGCCCACTCCACAAGATGGAACCCATTATCTGATACTTCTTGGGTGACCAAGAACCTAAGACTAGATAGCCTAGTGTAAAACCAGATTGTAACATGAAGGGCCTGCTTGTTGGGGTTTCTGTCCTGCCCAGTTCCCACATCCATTTAGCCCCAAAGAAAATCATACAGAGATCTCCATAAGATTATAAACTGATTGGCCCATTAGCTCAGGCTTCTTATTAGCTCTTGTAGCTTATATTAACCCATTATCCTTATCTATGTTAGCCACATGGCTCAGTACCTTTTTCAGCGGGGCAGGTCACATCCTGCTTTTTCTGTGGTCTGGGCAGGACTGGGGAAAGAGCTTCCTTCTTCCCAGAATACTCCTGTTCTCATTGCCCCACCTCTATTTCCTGTCTGGTTTTCCCACCTATACTTCCTGCCTGGCTATCAGCCAATCAGTGTTTATTTAAAATATAATTGACAGAATACAGACAATTCTCCTGCACCACCAGATTCCACTGTTCCAAAAACAGTAGCAATAAAATAACTCCTAATGGCCTTCTATTGCACTCATGCATCCGTGCCTTGCTCAGGCATCCTCAGAGATGCTTCCTTCTGCAGCAGATTGGGGAACAGATGCAGAGACCCACAGCCACACATTGTGAACAGAGTGAATTGGAACACACAGCCCCAAACAGGAAGTCTCCAGCACATTCCTGCCCTCAGGCCTCAGGGAACCTTCTCGGAAAAAGAGGCAGAAAAAGTATGAGCCAGAGTGCTAAAGGACACCACGGAAACACGGCCTCTAAATCAGCATAGCAAAGCTCATATGAGCTCACAGAGACTGAAGCAACGTGCATTGGGCCTGCACGGGCCTGCACCAGCTCCTCTGTGTATACAGTATGGACTCCTGAGCGTGTGAACGAGCGCGTCTCTGATTCTTGTGCCTTCCCTTGTCCTTTTTTGATTTATTTTGTTCAATTATAATGATGTTCGTTTTACTATATTTTATTATTATCCCTTAGAAGCCTGTTTGTTTCCTAGTGAAAGACAGAAGGGAGTGGTTCTGGATGGGAAGTGGGGTGGGAAGGAACTTAGAGGAGTAGAGGGAGGGGAAACTGCAACCAGGACATATTATGTGATAAAAAAAATACATTTTCAGTAATGAACAAATATCATTTTGAGCGTTATTACTGGAAAAAATGGACTGTTTCTGGTTGGGAATGGCAGAGTAGGGGATGAATTTGCATAGGAAGACTCAAAGCTTTCTTGTGGTGATGAAATGTTGAGCTGGGGTCTTAAAAAATGCAAAGGGATTGTCTTAGGGTTTCTATTGCTGTGAAGAGACACCGTGGCCACAGCAGCTCTTATAAAGGAAAGCATTTAATTGTGCGTGGCGTACAGTTTCAGAGGTCTAGTCCATTATCATCATGGCGGAAACATGAAGGCATTGTAGGCAGACATGATGATGGAGAAGGAGCTGAGAGTCCTACATCTTGATCCATAGACAACAGGAAGTGAACTGTCTCATTGGGCGTGGCCTGAGCATATATGAGAGCTCAAAACTTGCTTCCATAGTGACACACTTCCTCCAGCAAGGCCACACCTCCTCTATAAGACCACACCTCCTAATAGTGCCACTCCCTATGGCAGACATTTTCTTTCAAACCACCACAGGGGTAACCTCTAAACTGCTGGGAAGAAAGGCTCAGTGAAGGATTGTTCAGATTAGCTTGGCTTCTGGGGATGTCTGTGGGTGAGTGTCTTCACTACCTTAACTGAAAGGGGAAGACCCAGCGCATTCTGGGGAGTACCATTCCTGGGTTTGGGTTCTGGAGAAAGGAAGCTGAGCAGTAAGCATCTATGTTTTCATTTCTCTCTGCTCTTGACTGTGGATGTGATGTGACTGTTAAGTATTTTCTTAAAACGAACCTCTCCGCCAAGGCAAATAATTCCAATCAAACCAAATAAAACCGAATTGAAGATGCCCATGTTTAATGGAGTGCTCTGAGGTGGCCCCAGGAAAACATGGAGGGGGAAGAGACAGAAGGGAAGACCACATGAAACCCAAAGAACACATGTTCATTCTCTGGGTGGGGGGCAGTTTAGATAGCCTGTGGGAGTAGTCTTGACCTTTCCTGGGGAGGAGGTCACCATTTGCCGGGTGTTCTCAGAGGTAGAGTTTGGACTGAGGCAACTCTCTGGGGAGGGAGCTTATGCCAGGAACTGGGGTGAAGCCCCCAGCCAAACAATCTGTATTTTTTTGTATAAAGGGGTGTTAGGGAGTTGAGGTGATGCTTCCGACCAAACAGTGACCAGCTGCTTCGAGTTCCTATTGCTTTAACTTCCTTGAAATAATGTGTAGCAACCTGGGTTTGTATGCTAAAATAAACCCCTTCTTCCAAAAAGAAAGAAAGAAGGAAGGAAAGAAAGAAATTAGAGGATATTTATTTTCTAGTCAGAGAGCATGCCAGTCTCTCAGCATGTGAGCTGGGGAGGTCACTTTGGCTGACTAGGAGGCATGGCTTGCCAGCATTGTCCAGCCACATAAGGGAGAATTGTTCTGCATATTACTTGCCTATAAAAGCTCAAAACTTATGTACGGTTCACTTTCTTAATATCATAATTATGATATTGAGAACTTATGTTAAATAATTTCTTAGTTTAGGGATTGTCTGCACTATATGTAGAGGAAATGTAAGAGAGGGAGCACATCGCGCGGGGGTGTGTGTGTTAAAGTCATTCTAAGGTAGAGTAACTGGCTGGTGACTTCAGTGTAGAAGTTCAGAGGAGACCTGACTGAGATGATG
>PVIU01019311.1:0-36689 GCA_004026605.1 Ondatra zibethicus
TTAACTAGTTTATTGTTGCAACCTTAGTTTGACTTTGAATTGTGCTGTTACAAATATTATTGAAATTATCATAATCAATATCAATACTCTTTGTACTTTTTCAATTATTTATTTAATTTTTAAATATTTAAATGTACAAGTATTTGAAATGTGTACACTTTCACTTCTAGATTGGCTTGCTAATTAATTATTGAGCTACTTTTTTCTGTCATTGCGTAGATTGTGCAAGTGGCCAGTTTCCCTAACGTTTAAACCGACATTAAATGTTCTCATTCATTTGAGTGTGTTTTAGTATGAGAAATGAAAAATTGATATTGTATTGTTTTATTTTACAGTGTTTTTGTATTATAATTATTAATGAGGTTACTCGTTACTTTTTCTTGTTCTCTATTTCTGAGTCATATGTTTGAGCTGCCTGTTGACCACTCCCTTGTGATAATTATCAGAGGTCCTGTTGTGTTCAAGACTTTAATCCTTTGAGCCTTTTGTGTTACAAAACAATTTTGTTGTTAATTGTCGATTGTTCCTTACTATTTTGCTTGCCTGTGCGCTGTGTCTTATACTGCCCAGTCTCCAGAACCTGGAGAACTGGATGCTTAGAAATTACTCAATCTATATTCTGTTCTAATAGCCCAAATGGACCATGACATTCCTCAATGGGAAACTGTATCATTTCTGTAGTTCTATGTCTAAGTATGTGGCCAGTGGTGATTTCTTAAACATTTGATCATCCACCCATCCATCCCTCTATCCATCCCTCCATCCAAAACATATTCGACAATATTTTGCAGACTCCAGGCATTGGAGATATAATAATAAATGGATAGACACGACCCCAGCCAATATAAATAAATATTCAAGTCTGAGGAGGAAATATATGCAAACATAGCCCATAATAATTGTATATTTCAGGTAATCTTTCAAAAGACACTACTGAGAGCTTATGGAAATGTATAGCAAAGGATCCTGGTAGAGACAAAAATTAAGACAAGCTAAATCCTGCCCATTGGGTAGAAACTCTCAGGAAGCAGAGAGTTTTTCATGCCAGGGATGGGCTCGCTGAAAAGAATTGTAGCAAGAAGGATCTTGCATACTCAAGGCTTTGAAAGGAGGCCAATGTAGCCAAAACAAAGGAGCATTATGCAAAAATGAGGTGGACAGTGCTGGGTGAAGCACACGGGGCCACATGAAAGGTGCTTCCTGCATTCTAGGAGGATTAGAGAACCTGGATCATTTTTAAGGGAAAGGCATCAGAAGAGCAAACTTTTGTAAACTTCACTGTTTTTGTAATTTTGGGAATGGATTGAAAAGAAGCCAAATTAGACAAGGGGTAATCTGTGGACGGTTGCAGCAAACCAGAAGGTTAATAACTGTAGTGTGAAGTAAAAGTAAAAAAAAAAATGGCTTTAAGATAATGTTGAGAAAGTGAGATTGACACAGTAAGAAGGTAGTTTGAAAATGAGATGGGAATAGAAGGATATGTCAGTGATGGCTTTATAAGTTTATGACTTTTGCAACTGAATAGACATGAAATGTTATTCCCCAGGAAAGCATGTTGTAGAAATCAGGTCTGTGTGTGGTAGAATGAAATGTTAACAGAATAGCGTCTGCATCTGAGATGCCTCTGAGACATACATGTGGGCATGTCGAGTTGATAATGAGAATCTGACCCGGAATTCAAAGGGGAGTTCTATTCAGATCAGTTATGTTTGAATACCATTGGTCCATGCCTACAAAACCACACCCAGGAACTTCGACAATGGACACGGTAGAGATTAGAAGGGAGAAGAAAATTGGGGAGAAAGCACAAGGCCTGGCCCTCAGCCACAAGAAAACTCCAGATTTAATGCCTGGTCAGAGGGACAGGAGCTTGAAAAGGAACACGGTGAGTGGCCACAGAGGTGCTAGGACATAGGGAAGAGGTAGTATCCCAGCTCCATGGATAGCCACACCCTACTTGCTTTGACCCCGTAACCCTGATCACAGCTACTGGTCAAGAACTGGCATTTGATCTAAGTACAGTTGTTATGCAGGCTAATGAGAAGCACATGAGGTTTGCTGACACACATATTCTTCCCAGCACAAGCTTTCTAGCGGATGGAGGGTGAAGGAGTAAACTGGACTTTCTGCCTCAGAGATGCTGAATACTAGATCTACAGAAGAAGAGAGTCCTCAAAAAGGAGAGCAGATGCCAGATCTACCCCCTCCCCCAGGCAGAGGAGAGACGGAAAAGCACCCCCAAGTCCCGCCTGCTCAGGGTGAGGGGAGGAGGGGGACAACCTGGAGTACAGAGTTATTCTTCATAATAAACAGACTTTCATTCTCTGAATGATGTTTCCCTCCTGTATAAAAGCCAAACTGCGTGACTGTTTATAAGTTTGTATAAACACAGGTCCTTGATGATCAGTCTCACCATTTGTATTTGGGCACTCATTCTCCCAGAGCACTGGTTGCAGCAGCAATCTAAGCATCTTGCAACTCTAGCTGCTGGCCTGCTCTCTGTGTTTGGGTCTTCCCAAGAGCTTTTGTTTTCCCAAGCCTGTTTCACATGGATTTCATCCTCTCCGTCTCTACTAGCTTCTTTCTGATTATGTCCACATGTATTGTGCTGACTCTTTTATGTACGAAATCCAGTAAAACTCAGAAACCGTGACCTACTAGGTCTGGAGTCATTTTACATTTAAAGGAACACAGGCCATTACAATCTTATCTCTTGAAAGTAGGACTCAGACATTTTGTACACATCTACTCTTATCAGACCCCCACCCTCTTGAATTCCATAACAAGTCCGAGCTCCCCGGGACAGATCTCACCTAATCTCAACAGGCAGTGGTACCACTAGAGCAAAACCAGAAGGGCTCGTTATCAAATGGCAAGCGCTTGTACCCATTGCCTCATTCTAATCATTCATTGTCTCTTCCCACTCAAAGATGCCTAAGTCTGGACTATAAATCTTGCAGTCCTCTAGTTTAATCTTTCTTCTTGATCCCAGGATTTTCCCCAATGTCAGTTTCAAATCTAAATGTTCTACTTTTACGATGCTCACAGTTTCCATATTACATTTTCTGTGTGCTGTTCGAGTCTGACACAGAGGACGATTCTCTGAGAGTGTGCCCTGTAGGATCTCATCCCACTGCTACTGCTCTCCTCTGAGACCAGAGGAAAGGGGGTAAAAGCTGTGAGCCCCAAATGCTAATAACTCTTGAAGGATACAGACACGCGATAGACACTATCTTTGTTTCTGGGGCAAAACCAGTAGTTTATGGCTCTTCTTAGAGAGTAGGCCCTTTGCTCAGTTCCTAGAACATGGCCTCTCATGATTTCCTGCATAAGCACCCATGTGGCTATGTAAGAGAGTGAAGGCTGTCGAGTCAGACTAGCACAAATGCTGCTTTCATCATTTATACAGTTTGTTTTCTCGGCCCAAACCTAACCTCAGGGGGTCCTCCTCATCAGAAATACAACATTAGGGAAGAATAACGTCACAGATTTGTGAAGTCGCAACATGGAGTGTATATATACTATACTATAGCATGATCTTTATGAGTATTCTCTGTTTCTCCTGTATGCAATCTTTTTCAAAACCATCTTCAGGGACTGGAGAGATGGCTCAGCAGATAAGAGCCTTGGCTACTCCTTCAGAGGACCGATTCCCCGCATCCATATGGCAGCTTGCAGTCTTCTATAGCTCCAGACCCAGACTATGCAACACTCTTTTCTGGCCTTTTATGGAACACAGACACACATGCAGGCAAAATACCCATAAAATACCATGATTTTTTAAAAAAATATCCAAATATCACTGCTGGTACTTTCCTTGTTTAGCTTCTTCCTTGCTACTTTCCTGTAAGACTTGAACACAGGCCTTCCAGGGCCCATTATGTGTGTAGCTTGAAAGTCTTAAAACTTGGTAATAAAGCATCAGATCAAGAATTAATTGTCATAATTAGAAGTTTGCTGCTAGTAAGTATGCATATTTTCTGTTCTTTTCTTTGACTATTTATTTATTATTTGGTTAAATCTTTTTGGGCTATTTTATTTTATGTATATGAGTGTTTTGCCTGCATGTATGCATATGCGTAACACATTGCCCATGAAGGTCAGAACAACAGGTGACCACTTAATAAGTAAAAACTTATTAAAAGCTTTTGATTATGATTACTTTATCATTTAGTTTCAATATAAAATTTAAAAATTTTTTTGGGTGTCGATAGAGAAAAATAACAAAATTCCTTGTCCTTTGGGAAGCATCAAACTATTAGACTTGTTAGGTGAGCTGACACATCCTTTAAGTCCCATTACTTGAAAGACTGAAGTTGAATGATCATGAGTTCGAGGCCAGGGTAGGCTACAAAGTGAATTAAAGGTTATCTTGGGCTATATAGGGAGACCTTGTCTCAATACATACACACACACACACACACACACACACACACACACACACAGCCTCAGAGTTTCTCTCTGAATGTAAAATCTGGCATCCCAGGATGGAACCACAAGTCCTTTCAGTGTTCTGTGCTCCAGCCGCGAGCAGCTTTCAGAGTTGGCTCTTTACATGCAAATGATTTTATTATCGGACTGTCCTGATTTTGTGCTAAGGCAGTCCTATTTTAAAAATCAGTCTTTGTGCAGTTTGTCGGTCTACAGAGACTGCAGTTGTCACAAAACATCTGAGTGGAAAAGTTGTATCAGAGGAAAACATGAGCAGCTTCCTCATAAAACTCGTCTGCCTCACACTAGCTCCAAGGATCTGGCATTGGTTGCTGTTGGTATTTGTTTCTTCTCTAGGAGAAAAGAGAAAGTAAAATACAAAGATGTATGTGTGTGTGTGTACTTTCCAAGGCCAATATATATGTCTATATGTATATAGACATATATATTTGCTGAACTTCAGATAACAATCATTTTCTTTAAAAAAATCTTTGTAATCAATTATTTGTTCTATTTCAATGAAAAAATTTCCCACATTGCACTTGTAAGATACTTGAAAGATGAGTGGTTAAATTCAAGGGACTACTTCAAGCATGCTCTCTGTCACATATTTCTTCTACTGGCATAATTAACATCCTGCCTATTACCACAGCTGATGCCACCATTCTGACACTCTCAACAATGAACACAGCGTGACCCACAAAGTTTGCATATGATTGACTTATAGCATCGGCCCCACTTTTTTCACTAAGCCCTTTAATTGACAAGTTCTCTGTTTAATATCATTTATTAGTTTCTTTTCTGTGGCTGTGACAAAAACACCACATCCAAAGCAACTTAAAGGAGAAGAAGTCTATTTTGGCTGAGTGTTAGAGGAAGAGTCCATAACGGTAGGGGGCACATGACGACAAATATCCTGAGCCTGGAAGCTGAGAGATCACATTACCCTGCAAACAAGAAACAGACAGGAAATTGAGTGGGGTGGGGTAAAGTCTGCAGTCAACCCCCAGTGATGTGCTTTCTGAAAAGCCTGCACCATCTCCATCTCTAACTCTGTCTCTCTTTCCCCTCCCTGTGTGTATATGTGTGTGGAATGTTTCTAATTTTTCTCTTTTTTTGTCTCTCATTCACTTATCAACCTACTATATTTTGACCAAAAATTAATATCCTGCTGTCTATGTTATATTTTTATTACTTTTCTACAATAATATAATTTCATTTTTCTATAGTATTTATCAGTCCTGCTTTTCAGCCTTTCTAGAGTTTTATAATGTTAATCTTACCTGTTTTGCCCTTATTTCTATCTTACCCTCCTATGCCACCATCCATGATCTGAATTTCTCTTGTGTTCACACTTCTGTGATTTCACACTTGTTCCTCTTCCTTCTGTTTGATTCACATTCCCTGAATTTTCACCATTAAGCCCACTCAGGTGCCATCAGTTTTCCCAGTGGCCCTTAAGTCTCTCTCAAAATAAAATGAAGGTCATCCCAATACTTTATGCAAATGTATTCATCTTCCAGTATCTCTATTTATCAATTTCAAATAAAGAAAATCTGCCAACACTATCCCCAATTCTAAATGTGTTAGAGACGATATATGACTTACCCAAAAGCAATTCCTGTTTTCTCAATGAGAGTGGTCCTTGTTCCCTGTCCTTGTTCCTTTTTCTTCTTCTCTATCGTGTGAGAAACTGATGCTTGGAGTGTGGTAGCTAGCGTATTGCGGTGGGGGAACAAAAGTCTTAGGATGAGCCAATATGGTGCTACTGTGCACTAATCTCAGGATATGAAGTGGAGCCAATGACTAGATGGAGAACTCCAGAAGGCAGCTGGTAGGACAAGAGCATCCAGATAAAAGAGAAAAATGTCAAAAGAACTGTTATGTTCCACCAAGTTGTCTCCAAACAACTCCATTTATGTGAATAGCTCAGTTGTAGCCAGCTGTGGTCAGAGGAACTCTTTTCTGCAGTGGGTAGCAGCGGTGGCAGAGACTCATAACTGGTGAAAGAGCTAAGGATGAGCAACTGTTTAATCTCCAGCCACAAGTGAGACATCCGTGCCAACCCCTCCAAAACTCATAAAACATTGTGGAAAGTGGACAGAAAGGAGATAAGAGCTGGTTGGTGGCATGGTGGAGTTCTGTGGAATGCTATCTTCCAGGGATGATATGGCCATTGTGTTCTCATGCTCACAAAAATTGTCATTATTTTTTTCAAGATGCCCATAATATTGTGCCCATCAACACCCTGTCATGGAGGGAGAAGTGACTCTCATGAATGGTTTCTGGGTGAGGGAGAGGTATTTTAATTGGTAAGTCACCCATACTCCTGTAAGCAACTCTGATTAAAATCCACTGGATCCTCAAGAAAAAAAAATGACCTTGAAGTAGAAGGGGAAGGATCTGGGAAGAAAAGGAGGATCACTGGAAGTGGGGAGGGAATGAGAAATGCTAATGAGGGATGTTTCTCTTTTCAAATTTAGCTAGCCTTTTTCAATATATCCAAGAGGAGATCTTTCCTTGACTTTCAATCCCAAGAGGTTCCAAAGAAAACCATAGGGGGAGAAAAGAAAGAAACAAGGAGCATAACCTGTGTGGCCCAAATAGAATGCACTGAGGTTGTGACTAACGTGATGATGCGATTTTTTCATTGGGAGATGGACTTCAAAGCAGCATTTGAAGGACTCTTTTTTTTGCGTGTTATATTATTTTTAATTGATTTTTATTGAGTTCTACATTTTTATCTGCTCCCCTCCCTACCTCTCCCCTCCCCTTCAAACCCTCTCCCAAGGTCCCCATGCTCCCAATTTACTCAGGAGATCTTGTCTTTTTCTACTTCCCATGTAGATTAGATCTATGTATGTTTCTCTTAGGGTCCTCATTGTTGTCTAGGTTCTCTGGGATTGTGATTTGTGGGCTGGTTTTCTTTGCTTTATGTTTAAAAACCACCTATGGGTGAGTACATGTGGTAATTATCTTTCTGGATCTAGGTTACCTCACTCAATATGATGTTTTCTAGCTCCATCCATTTGCCTGCAAAATTCAAGATGTCATTATTTTTTTCTGCTGTGTAGTACTCCATTGTGTAAACGTACCACATTTTCCTTATCCATTCTTTGGTCAAGGGACATTTAGTTTTTTTCCAGGTTCTGGCTATGACAAACAAAGCTGCTATGAACATAGTTGAGCACATGTCATTGTGGCATGATTGAGCATCCTTTGGATATATACCCAAAAGTGGTATTACTGGGTCTTGAGGAAGGTTGTTTCCTAATTTTCTGAGAAATCACCACACTGACATCCAAAGGGGCTGTACCAGCTTGCATTCCCACTAGCAATGCAGGAGTGTTCCCTTTACCCTGCAACCTCTCCAACATAAGTCATCAGTGTTTTTGATCTTGGCCATTCTTACAGGTGTAAGATGGAATCTCAGAGCCATTTTGATTTGCATTTCTCTGATGACTAAGAATGTTGAACATTTCTTTAAGTGTCTTTCAGACATTTTAGATTCTTCTGTTGAGAGTTCTCTGTTTAGGTCTATACTCCATTTTTTTATTAGATTATTTGTTCTTTTGGTGACCAATTTCTTGAGTTCTTTGTATATTTTGGAGATCAGACCTCTGTCTGATGTAGGGTTAGTGAAGATCTTTTCCCATTCTGTGGGCTGTCATTTTGAAGGACTCTTTAAGTTGTGGGCCGCACTGAGTTGGGAGGATTTAGATGCTGGGTCAGCCAAACATTTTACCTATCATTGGCAAGCAACTGGTGAGCACAACACTGTTGGTTGAATCAGCATGTCTCAGCCCTACTGGATGTCATGGACAGAAGCAGAAGACACTGTTCATGCTGCAAGCATGACATACAGTTTCAAGATCCAGGAAAATAGGCTGAGTTGTATTGGTATATGTTGACAGTGTGTACCACCCTTCTTATGTACTCAGACCTCCAGGCAGCCACAGTCACTGGGCTGACATCACCATATGTGTCTTTCAGGGTAGAACCCCAGTTTTTGGACATAGGAAGAAAGACCTGCTTATCTTTCATTCCCCACTCATGGCTCCTCCTTGCAACATCAAGCTGCAAAAACCATGAACTACTTGAGTCTCCTACTACCCACTGCCTAGTTTTAGTTGCCTGGCATGCCTTCTCCATACTTCTATTCAATCATACATTCTCTCTGTCTCTGTCTCTGTCTCTCTCTCTCTCTCTCTATCACACACACACACACACACACACACACACACACCCTGGAACCTCTTGCTGGTGTCGTTGGGGCATTAGTTACTTAGGCAGTGAAAGAAGATATATGTTTATTTATCTTGGCCACAGAATGTCTCTGTTCATGTTGGATGACTCATTAAGTTATTCAAGAATTTGTTTTGTGATGAACTTACTAAATAGCTAGTGTAACTGTCTATCCTTCTAAGAATCAACCAGGGCCTGGCTAGGGAACAGGTATCACCCCAGTCTGTGTAGTGCACCTCTTCTTCCTTCCCATAAACCTATATGCATGTGATATTGATCCCTGTGGGCTCCATGCCCTTCTCCTAGTCCCCCACAAAGGGACAGGGTCAAGAAAACCAACAATTCCTTACAATCAGGCCCTCTCAGAGTCTCAGGCTCTAGAGGTTCTCAGAGACATTTGGAAACACTTGCCATAGTAATTTAATACACTTCTAACATTCATTTATTTATTCCTACATTTGGTTTTTAGAGACAAGATCTGTCTAGGTAGTTTTGGCTGGCATGGAACTCATAGATCTACCTGTCTCTAACCTCCTAACCTTTCTAATAGCAGCCCCTATTCTTTGATGAGAGGAGAGAGAGTAAAGAGACTCAAAATAGAGGAAATGGTTAATGTGTGGGCTGGGGTGAGAGGCACAGATGGTGCAGAGAAGACAGATGCTTAAATATTTACTCAGGTCGAGAATAGGTGGGAAACATTTTCAAATTCATTACTGTGAGGCACAATCAATAGGGTCCTTTCCAATTTTGAATATAAAGCCAGTATTGTGTCAAGGACAGGACATAAAATGGAAATAGCAGTCACATGTTTCTTAAAAAATATGGATTTTTGAAAACCAGATCTGTACATACAAAGTGATCAGAAGAACCCCTAAGCACCCCGAGAAAGAGTATTGTCTGAGGCCTTTCCTAACTTGTGTCTGTCTTGCTGTGAGAGATGGGAAAGAAATAATATATCTCCGCAGGTCGTGCCTGATACCCTCTTCTCCCAGCACTAATAAGAACAATGTTCCAACCACTCATCGTAAGTGTTAACAACCGTAAATATAATTAAGCCTATTGAGAAATATTACATGACAAGAGGCAGGTTTTTCTTCCTCTTAGCCCTCAAGCTGTAGAATCAAGAGTACCATAGCTCTGTCATTAAAGAAAGGCTTTCAAGGACTTCGGAGATCATCTGTCCTATTCGGCTTTTTAATTCCCCCTAAACCGAGGAGGCCGCTCTCAGTGGATTTGCTAACTGACACAGGCTAAAGAGAGATCCAAGCCACCCTGGGGAGCGAAGTAATTACCCTTGCTATTCTGACTCTAGTCTTCAGTTTTGCACCTTTGTACAAACAACAAATTAATGTGCAAAGGCTCCAGGTCCCAAACTGGAAACGTCTCCAGGAGGAATAGTTTGAATGGAGAAGACAGACTTTGCATTTTTAATGACCCACTTTGGATTCCTGGAAATGCCAGTCATAAAATAATTGTGTGTGCTGTCGCTTCAGCACAAGGACTTGGGCAGAACACAGCACTGCAGTTTGGCCGTTCTGCCGTATAACTGTCTGCCCACGCATAGACCCACTGCAAACCTTACTGTACTCTGTGCTGAGCTGCGGCCCCCTAAGATCTTCTTGCATCCAGTTTTCGCCATAGGAATGACCCCCAAGTGAACAACAATACACACTTAAGATGTGAGTATTGTCTCTTTTTCTCATTTTCAAAGAAGTTTATAATACCATGCGTCTCAAAACCATCTACTTCTCTCCATCGTCACTGGAATGGCCCTCATTAAGATCTTAGTAGAGAAACCTAAAATACATGTATACTGGTTGAAGATGTCTTTGAGTTTTGACAAACCTGCAGAGCCATCTCCATGGAGACGATAGAGAACAATTAATCTCATCTTCTGATCTTTCCTCCCACTGCCGCTTTGCCAGCCCTCATCCTGGGCTACTACTTAGCTGAGCCTCACTTGGCAAGTTTTACTTTTATGTCAAAGTCTATAAATGGAGTAAGGCAAGGAAGTAGTGGTATTTTTTTACTCACACATCTTTCAATAATAATAACACGTGAGATTCATTCCTGTTGGTGAGTGAGTCAGTATGGCCCATTCCTTTTTATTACTTGAGTAATAGTCCACTTTGTATATCTCTCCGTTGGCCTACTGATGAATCTTTGAGTTGCTCCAGGCCTGGCTGGTTAGGAGTAATACCACACCATGAACACTCGCGTGCAAACTTCTTTTTGTTAATGTACCTTCTTATTTCTATAAGATCTAAGAGTAGAACCGCTGGATCATCTGGTAAGTATATGAAATTGCAAAACTCTTTTTTAAGGACCATTTTCCATCCCATCACCAATGTAAGTATGCATTCCCTTTGGTCCACATTTTAACCATCATTCAATATTGCTTGGTTAGTCTTTAGTTGTGGGTCATCCACTTCTCAGGAGACTCTGTAATTTAAGCAAAGCAATGTTCAGCTAACTATCAGTATGTCCCATATTAGATAATAAGAGATAATAAAGATAGAAGACAAAAGTATTAGAAGCATTATATATATGCACCCACAAACATATTCATAATAAAATAAAGGTGAGATATGTATGACACCAACAATACTTATCCCTGCAATTGGTCCCATGGTTGTAGCTGTTGCCTACATAGTAACTACATTTTCTTATTATACATTCTGTATTCCATTTGCTTGTAGCATGCACTTCTGTTGGTTGGGATTCCAATCCAAGCAGAAGCATACTTTACTTGTTGAGGGCCTGGGCTGTGCCTGTTTCACATTGATTTTAGTCAAGGGATCCACTACAAGGACTAGGCACTCTTTAGACTCTTCTGTATTCCTCATAGACTCTTCCTTGACTATAATGTCTAATAGCTGTCTAATTGCCCCTTGGTAATTAGGAAGTACCCCAGTCAGCATCGTAGAGTCCTCCTGTTTCTATTGATCTAGAAGCATAAGGAATCCACAGTGACTAGTTACAATGAATGACTAATCTTCCCCTCCTCCTCTTTCTCCTCATCCTTTTCTTCTTCTATCCCACCCCCACCAACCTCTCTGTCTTGTCTTATTATTCTACCTAGGCTGGCCCAAAACTCCCTATATATCACAGGCTGGCCTTAATCTCATAATTCTTCTGCACCAGCCTCTGGGGTTCTTGTATTACTAGTGTATACCATCACATTGGTATACACTCAATTTATTTTCAGTACAACTGCTGTTTTCAAAGGACATCATTGCACAATTTGGAATTAAGAACGCTAGACCATCAGAGAATATGACTGCAAGGGCAGGAAGAAAAAGCACCTGACACTAAGGGTCATAGGAAGGGGTGCCCTTGTTATCGACTGGTCCTTATATCTTCATATATTGGATGTCAATTCAAATTGTGTAAAGCCTTCTGGTGAGCTTTGCCCCAGCCCTGGAAATTCCACCTAACTGGCATTGCAAGGGAATCTTGACAAAGCTACTCCAAGGCCTGTAAGATGGTTCAGTGGGGAAAGGCCTCTGCTGCCTGACCACATCAGCCTGATGAGCTGAGTCCAGTCACTGGCTTTTACATCAAGGTGGAAGGAGAGAACGGACAACACGGAATTATCTTCTGACCTCTACATGCATGCTGGGGCAAGGGTGTGTGTGTGTGTGTGTGTGTGTGTGTGTGTGTGTGTGTGCGCGCGCGCGTGCGTGTGTGTGTTCATCTGCACACACTTTAAAGCTACTTCACTGATCTGACAAACTAATTAGCTTTAGATAATGGTGGTCTAGTCACAGCAATGAGTTCCATATGAATGAGCCACATATTGACAAGATGCGTGTCATTTGCTCAGAAAGAACACTTTCATGTACAGAGGTCTGTGCAAGGTGCTATGATGATGGAAAAGTATTCTTTAAGGTCGCAGATTGTTTTTGTTTTTGTTTTTTTTTCAGAAGGAACACCGCATGTAGAGAAAGCAAATAAATACTAGGGCATGTGTTCAAGCAAATCAAAGCATTGTGCCTCCTATAACAGCAATGGCTCTCATTCTCATATCACCACTTTGTCATTGGTTAGCTGTCCTGTCAACCAAGGGGAAAGTACCATATTGAAGGCTATGTGAGGTTTCAATGCTGACAGTCTGACCAGTGAGACATAAGGTTTGCACATCAGCAGCTCAAACCGAGTGGCTGATGTGTGCCCGGGAGAGCATGAGCTCAGAAAATGAGAATGTGAACCTAACTCAGGTACAGACCTCAGTACTCTCATCCTTAGTACCTGCTTCTCCCTGTGTACGGCCCCGTCTGGCCTCTCTTTCTTATTATATTCTTTTTGATGGTCTCAGCCCACAATGAGGAATATGAACACAATCCTTTCCTGGGGCTTCCCCCTCTCTTCCACAGAAAACTTGTACCAAGATGCATTTTTTGGGGGGTGGGGTATTTTCAAGACAGGGTCTCACTGTGTAGTTCTCCTATATAGACCAGGCTGACTTTGAACTCACAGGGATCCACTTGCCTCTGCCTACAGGGTCCTGGGATTAAAGACTTCTGCCACCATGCCTGACTTCATGATGCAACTTAGGTTAAATTTTGGCTTACCTGCTATACATCCTCACTTTGATCAATCAAACCTCAACAGAAAAGCAGCTCCTACTTACCAAGACAGTGAGAGCGGGTACAGGAAGCTACTGAAGTAACAGAGAGAATGTGATAGGCAGAGGCGCTCGTCATCTATAGAGGAAGAGGCTAGTGCAGACAGAGCGTTAGCTTTTCATGACAGAAACCAGTCAGGCGATGTTTGAAAACGTTGAGTGTAAGACTTGGGTATTAATCACAAAACACTGTATTAAATGGGAAAATGTACTCAGGATGCCTGAGCGTGTCCTGCTTCTCCAGTCCCCAGAGTGTGACCTTTCTGAAACAGTTTGATGCCCTACCTCATCTGCTGTACATGGTGGTTGTGAGTGTTGATGGTTAAATAAAAAAACAGCACCAGATTGATGTAAGCCTGAGACAGCACGTACGTGCTTAGCCGTGCCCCGCCCCCCCCACCGCAACTTCCCTTCTGTGCTCCACACAAGTGCATCTAAGCACTCATTGGGTGCATCTATGAGGAGGCCTCAAGGACGGCTCAAAGGCAGTGTATATAAAACTGACACAAATTCCCAGTCTTCCCTGCCTGGCAGCTCATCCACACCATTAACCCCGTGTAACCCAGGGGGCTAGCCCAATGTCTCTCTGGGTTTGCCTCATGCCCACATTATCACTGGTTCCTGCTGGCTCATTCTCCCACGTGGATCTCAAATCAGTGTAACCGTCCTGTATTTGCTGGAGTACTGCAATTTTCTCCTATGCTGTCAGTCTGGTTTCTTCTCCCTCTTTAACTTGTCCTCAATGGCGCAGTCAGAGCAATCACTGCCAAACTCATAGATTTCTTTTTTAGGTAGCAAGATTTCTGAGAAGTCCATCTGTAGCCATGCCAATACACAAATGCTTTGCTACTTTGCCCGACAGAAGATTAGAATCATTCTGGATAATGACCAAGCTTGATTTTTTTTTCTGTAGTTAATTAGATTAGGTGTTTTTCTTTCTGTAGGATAAGGTATGCCAGTAGGCATTTTGTCAAAATAAACATTTCTTGGAGAACAAAAACAGACATTGCCTTACATTGAATTATAATCTGTTGCCATCTGAATTGTTCTGATAAGTAGGGGTTTAGTTTCAAAAACAATTAGGATGATTTTAAAGGTAGGAATTGTCTTATCTTTCATCAGGCAGCTATTAACCTATAACCATGACACAATATTTGTTTTTTTTAGATAGAATAGATATATAGTAATTGAATATTATTTTAAACACACAAGCTTACCAAATACAATGGGTATTTTTAGTCTTGAAAAGAATCAGGGTTTGGCTAACTTGTACAATATCTATGAGAACAAAAGTGGGCAAAACATTTGCTTTATAATTCCTTGCATTTAAAATTAACATTTTAAAATGGCACTGTACCTCCCCACAAGATCTGTGTTTATTACAGAGAGAAAATGGACACTTCTATAGTAGAGAAACATTGCAACCTTTTGCTTTACCACATGGTCAAAGTCATATCATTAATGAAACTAAATGACATCAGAGGTTTCCTAAATTGATGGACTGAGACTAACAGCATCTTGATTCCTGCCAGAAGTATAAACCTGATCCCAATCCCAAAGAAATGTCAGACAAGACAGGACCAAATTGTCTGGCCTGTGCTCTTTACAAATACCAATGTCATGAAACACAACAATGACTAAGGAACCATTCCAGATTAAAAGAAATTTAACTAGATATAACTCATGGCCTGGGACCTTTTATTCACTTAAAGGACTTAATTGGACAGTTGGAAGGTACAGAATGAAGTTAATAGCTTAGATAATGGTATTGCTTCATTAATTTCCTGGTATGATATGTATTGTGACTATCTCAAACAATGTAGGTATCTTAGGTAATCCATAATAATCTATTCAGAGGCATCATGTATACTTAAACTTCATTTCAAACCATGGGGGATAAAAATGCATCATCAATTTACATACATATACATTAATACATACACACATTGAGACAATACACAAAAGCAAATAGAACAAAATGCTAACATTTCATTAATCTGTGTAGAAGATACATGGAAATCTTTGTATCTACTACTCTTACAATTTCATTTTAAGTGTACATTTATGTCAAAAGATTTAAAGAAAAAATAGACTGTCTTTGTTACTATGTCATAGACTTTTAGAAACATCATCTCTTTCAATAAAGATTTCATCAGCTGCCTGAGAAATATTTGTTCTTGAAAGCAATCCATCTTTCTCTCTCTCCTGCCCTTCTATAGTCAAACATTGCCTTTCTTTAGAGATCAATGAGATGCTTTTCTTTACCCAAGTCTGAAAGAGAGGGGACGCAGCTTTGCTATTTATGTTGTTTGTTTGTGTGTGTGTGTGTGTGTGTGTGTGTGTGTGTGTGTGTGTAAGAAGTAGAGATTAGAGCATTAAGCAGAATAAATCAGCAAAAAGATAAATATTGTTCTGTTGCATGACCTCTCTCTCCATCCCTCCCTCTCTCTATCCCTCCTTCTCTTCTCTCTATGGAAGGATGATTACTTAAAGAGAGGAAGAGAATCCCCAGCTAGGTCATGGGGCAGCAGAGGAGAGTGTGCCTGAACTGGCCTTGCCCCATAATCACACTGATGATTATCTCGAATATCACCATAGAATCTTCATCTGGCGATGGATGGAGATAGAGACAGAGACCCACAACAGAGCACTGGACTGAGCTCCCAAGGTCCAGTTGAAGAGCAGAAGGAGGGAGAAGATGAGTAAGGAATTCCACCCACTGAGACAGTGTGCCTGATCTAATGGGAGCTCACCAAATCCAGCTGGACTGGGTCTGAATGAGCATGTGATCAAACCAGACTCTCTGAATGTGGCTGACAAAGGGGGCTGACTGAGAAGCCATTGATAAAGGCACTGGGATTTGTCTCTACTGCATGTACTGGCTTTTTGGGACCCTAGTCTATTTGGATGCACACCTAGGAAGGCCTGGATGGAGTGGGGAGGGCCTTGAACTCCCCACAGGGCAAGGTACCCTGCCCTCTCCTAAGGCTGGAGGGGGAGGGAGGAGGGGGAGTGGGGAAGTGGGAGAGGAATGAGAAGAGGGGAGGAAGTGGAAATTTTTGAATGGAAAAAAATAAAAAAATAAATACACAAAAAAGAGAGAGAGGAAGAGAGAGGAAGAGGGGTCAAACAAGGGAGGGTAGTGGGCAAATACAACAAATATAACAAAAGAAAAGGAGCCATACATCCTGAGTCTTTGTCAGGTGCCTAGCTTGTTTGGCAGGATTGCAGCTGCCTTGGAAATTAAGCATGGCCAGAAAGCCTGGCTGTAAATATCTTGTATAAAATATGGGCCTACATATATGTATGGAAATATCAGGATAAAGCCTATTATTTTTGAACGCCAAGATAAAAAATTAATTGAATTTTAAAAATTCCTTCCAGGATTCACAGTTTGGGTTCATTGATAGCTGTGCAAATTACATCTTTGATTTATTGAAAATGTAAGCTCCCAGAAAGGTGCTTGTGAATTTACCTACAAATGTTTCCAAACTACTGCTTTGTTGGTATTTACAAAAGCCCACTGGCTGTGATTTTTTTCCCTACTAGTCTGAGACTGTGTCAGCCTGGAGCTGATTTCCTTGGGCCTCTGTAGGAATGCAATGGCACTGGGCATGAGCTGTGTGTGTTGAGATAGTAAAGAGCAAGGGGAGGTTTTTATAGACACTTCCTCTCACGGCTTTCCTCTGCCTGCCCTCCCATTTTGAACATGACCTTCAGTTGTCACGCTTTAACTCTCAGCATTTTATTTGGCTGTGGAGCCTAATTATAATGAGTGAAAGGCTCCGAGACTTATTACAGATGAGGTGGTGAGCCTTTTTCAGAAATGTTGTCTTCAAATAGACCTTTGTGGTTTAATATATCTGTGGCACCTAACAGCTGTGCACCACTCCTAGAAAATTTAGTCCCCCATAGAGATACATGTCACAGAAAATAAGGTGTGTGGGTGGGTGGGTGCGTGGGTGGGAGCTCTAAGGTTTAAATTACATGCATCAATATTTATGGAGACATGAAGTACTGTGGTCAAGTACAGGGATGTGGTCTTATTCACACTTTGTATGGTGAAAGCTGATTTTTTATTTTTGACAATATTATTTCCAAGGTTAAGTTTCTTTCTATACATGACTTGAATGGTTTCAATATATTGTCTTAAACCAGTTGCAATGATGTTTATGGTTATTCTTCACTTCCTGAGTACACACTAAACTGTTTAAAAAATGACAGTGAACACTGGAAAAATGTAGCTTCCTCCCTCCTAGAACAGCTTATGTTTTTTAAAGAGATATATTCTTATTTTTATATACATGTATCTGTGTGTATATGTACCTGACAGTGAGTGCCCACAGAGGCCAGAAGAGAGAGTCAGATTCCATGGAACTGGAATTGCAGGTGGTTGTGAACTTCCCAACATGGATGCTAGGAAATAAACTCAGGTCCTCTTCAGCACCAGTGAGCACTCTTAATGGCCGAGCCACATCCCCAGCACAAGCTTACAGTCTTTAATGTCACATGGAATTAAAACAGTCTATGTAACAATCTGATGATGAGTGGCTTTAGAAGAAGCATTTCCTTTCCACGGGTTACAGGTGTCAGACTTCAAATAGTGAAGATCCTGAGTGGAAGCATGGAGGGGCTTTCATAGAAGAAGATGGGTGTTGAAGAATATAAAAGACAATATTCATATAAGCCATGAGTAGACAGTGGTTAAATACTCTGTGTGTAAACTTTGTATATAAGCCATATGCTGCACATTCAATGCGATTTTTAAAAAAAATTATGAAGCTGTTTTAGAGCAACGTTAGGTTACCAGCAAGTGGGGCAGGAGATGAAATTCACTTCACTCAGAGTTTCCATATGTCCTTGTTTGCGTGCCTGTAGGTTCTCCCTGGCTAAGAGTCATCCTCACTGGAGTAGGGCATGTCATATATTTGATGGACTTACACTGACACATCTGTATTTATCATCAAAGCCCATAGTTCATGTTGAGATTCAATCTTTATATGTTCATTCAGTTAGTTTTGACAAATACGTGAGGCATACGTTTGCCCCTTTGATCTCATATGAAAGAATCTCACGTATCCTACGATTTATCTGTACATCATTTCCCACCTCCCTCCTGTTTAACTTCCAGTCACCCTGGTCTTTTCTTCCTGCATTCTCAGAATGTAATGGAGGTAGAATCATACAGTATGTAACATGTTTAGATTGACTTATTTCAGAAGGTGTTTTAACTCCCCCCCCCCACACACATGGTTTTTGTGATTCAGTTGCACCTCTCTTTCAGTCTTGAGCAATATTTTATTGTTTGGCTGATTCATAGTTTATTAAAAGATACATTGCTTGTTTCCAAGTTAGGGCAATTGTAAAAAATCTACAAGCATCTGTGTACACATTTTTGAGCATGTTTTATTGCTCAATGGATTTGAGTAACCACAGAGATGTACAGTTATTGGAGTGTCGGTAAGTATGTTTGGCTTTCTATGACTGTGCTGAATTCAGTTTCTTCCAGGGTAGCTAAAAAATATTACATTGCTATCAACAATGAACAAGGATTTCTCTTGCTTTGAAGCTCTGCAGTTATTTGAAGTTGTGAATGCTTGGGACTTTGGTAATCTTGGTAGATGTGTAGACATCACATGGCTAGTTGTTTGATGGTGCTGGGAACTGAAGGCCTTGCATATGCTAGGCAAATGTTTCACCACTGAGTCACCCCCACTCCCGAATGCATTGTTTTATTCTGAAACTCCCTAATGGCCTGTGGTGTTGAAAGGCTTTTTTATCATGTGTGTTTGATGTCCTTGTGTCCTTTTTAGTTAGGTTTTTGTTCAGACTGTTCAGTTTTCTAGTTTCAACTATGTGTGGTGGCACACATCTTTTATCCCAGCCCTAGGAAGCAGGGGCAGGAAGATTTCTGTGAGTTCAAGGATTACCTGGTCTACATAGCAAGTCCTAGGTCAGCCAGGGTTTCGCTGTTGAACCATATCTACAAAAGACAGATTTTGAATATTTGTATATTATTGATAATAGTCATTTGCCATACGTGCTTTGAATTGTTCTTCCAGTCTGTGGCTGTGTTCTTATTGTCTTTATCAGAACATATGTTTTTGATTTTAAATGGAATTTAGCTCATCTATTGTACTCTAGTTGTGTCCAAAGGTCATTACATACCCATGCCATCTAGATTTTTCTCGATTTTGATCATGTAAGCATTCTGTATTTTTAAATTTTAGACCATTGTGCAATTTAATTAGTCCTGCCCTCAGCCTCCTGAGTGCTGAGATTATAGGCGTGTAATTCTGCTTTTAGAACTTTCATTGGAGTTTTGTCGTTTTCTTAGATCTGGAATCATTATATTCTGGAGAGGGCTAATATAAATGGTAACATGCCTTTACTTTCATATTCTAGTTATTCATTGATTGTATTTCAAAGAATGACTGTTTTTCTTTTTAAATTAACTTGTATCCTATAACCTTACAGTAATTGGCAAGTCATATTCATTTTAGCTCCAAAAGAGTTGTTGTTTGAGTTTTCTGCTAGGATTCCTGCGTCATTTGTGAGCAGGCACTTTTGTTTCTTCTTGGCAGTTAATATACTTTTATTGCAGAGGCCACAGCTTTTTGTGTGTGCTAAGAAGACTGGTTAAGAGGGAATATCTTTACCTTCTTCTTGATGTTAGTAAGAAAGTTTTAACAGTCATTAAATTTACAATGTTAGTTATGAATACTTTTGTAGTTCTTTATCAAAACGAGGATGTATGCTGTTCTTTACTGAGGTTGTTTTTGTTTTCTGTTTTTTTTTTAAAACATCACTGTGAATATTGAATTTTATCAAATGCTTTATTTATGTTCATTGACACACCCACATGATTTTCTCACTCTTAGCTTTGTAATGTGACAGATTAATTTAAATGATTTTTGAATGATAGGCCAGTTAAACATAATTGACTGTGGTATGTAATTCTTTTTACATATTGCTGGATTTAGTTTTTTAATTTTCTAAAGATTTTTACATGTATGTCATTGAGGCATATTGTTACATAGTTTTCTTTTCCTATAATATTTTTGTTTGGTGTTGGCATTAGGGTAATACTAACCTCATAACTTGAGATAAAATGTATCTATCTGTTCCTATCTTCTGGAAATGTTTATAGAAAATATATGTAATTTTTTTATTTTATTGATTTTTATTGAGCTCTACATTTTCCTCTGCTCCCCTCCCTGCCTCTTCCCTCTCCTTCAACCTTCCCACAACTCAAAAGATCTTCTCTTTTTCTCTTCCCATGTAGATTAGATCTATGTAAGTCTCTCTTAGTGTCCTCGTTGTTGTCTAAGTTCTCTGGGATTGTGATTTGTGGATTGGTTTTCTTAGCTTTATGTTTAAAAACCACTTATGAGTGAGTACATGTGATAATTGTCTTTCTGTGTCTGGGTTACCTCACTCAAAATGATGTTTTCTAGCTCCATCCATGTTCATGCAAAGTACAAGATGTCATTATTTTTTTCTGCTGTGTAGTACTTCATTGTGTAAATGTACCACATATATATGTGATTTTTTAACTGATATTGTAGCTCACCACTGAACTCACTTGGCCTGACCTTTGGGGGTTTTGTTTGTTTGTTTGGGACAATTATTATTGACTCATTTCTTTAAGTAGATACAGTGTCACTGTGACTACAATGCCTATTCTATGATAAAGATGGCTCAGTGAGTATATACTTACTTCTTAGCTCTTAAATTGGCAAAGCATAGTAAAGAATTGTACTAGACATTTGTGGTTGACACTTCTACACTAGATTATTCTACTCTATTCATGGTCATTCCATTCATCTTGTCAGTGTAGGACAGGTAGTTATGGGACCCGGCTCAGGCCAAGGAGGTGTGAGAGGACTCCTGTTTAATTGGTTAGTGAACATTGTCCTCCTTTATTGGAAAAAAAATGGTAAGTGGAGAGGTCCTGTCCTTTTCCTTGGGATGCTATCTTATTTGGGTATCAATTTACAACTGTTTTGACCTTCATCTGGCCTTGATAAAGGTCACTGTCAGGTTGAAACTGATGCTGAGGATGACAGAATTATGTAAAAAATATAGGAACTTGGGATAGTCAGGGCACCAACATGCAGGGTGCATTCTCAGCCTTTCCTCTCTGTGGGCATCAAATTATACAATATAGTAATAATTCCTCATTGCTTATAACTTTTTATTATTTATAATAAAAATGATGCAATATAATGCAATTATTCATATTATAGGCATTTTATTTAAACATTTAAGTTTGTGCCAGAACCCAACTCTCTAATTTCTTTCTATATTTTAATATTGCCTCTTATATGTGAATAAGTAATAGAAAAATGATATTGATAACTACTTTCAGCTTGCATATGCAGATAGTGATGTCTATTTCTCTCATACAAAATCATTCCACTTCTCAATGTTAGGAGTTTGGTTCTTTATTAAAAGATGTGTGTGAATTTATATTATTTAACCAAGGTGGAGAGGAGACACACACATCTAAGCTATTCTAAATCTCCAAAGGACATGCATGTGTTTTGATGTGTGTGGTACTCACTCCTCTAAAATATCTTTGAGTATGAATTCATTTTAAGTTCCTTTTTTTCCTGTTTTGCTGTTCTTGTTCTTGTGACCAAAATACCTGTCTGTGACAACTCGGGGAAAGAATGGTTTGCCTTTTCCCATCATAGCAAGGAAGGTGTGGCAGCTCACATCACCGCAGCAGAAGCAGGTGACACTGAGACAGACAGGATCAGGGTGGAGATGGCCTTTCAAGACTTGCCCCAGTGACCTGCCTCTGCTACCCAGTTCCACAGCCTCCAACAAGAGCCAGGACCTGGGACTGATTGATCAAAACATGAGGGAAGGTAAGCATGGGGTGGAAGACATGTCAGACACAAACCAGAACCTGGGAGGAGGGTGAAGATGCTCTTAAGTTAAGGGTGCTGAGGTGATGTTATCCTTGGTTGTGGTACACTCCAAGCACAACTTTAAAATTTCCTTAAAATAAAAATGGTGTAGGAGGTCCTTTTTTCTATATGTTGCTTTCATTGGTTTAATAAAGAAACTGCCTTGGCCTTTTGATAGGGCAGAATTTAGATAGGCTGTGAAGACAGAACTGAATTCTGGGAGGAAGAAAGCAGAGTCAGAGAGCAGCCATAGAGACTCCAGGTCAGACATGCTGAATCTTTCCTGATAAGCCACAACCTCACGGTAAACACAGATTAATAGAAATGGCTTAAATCAAGATGTGAAAGTTAGCCAATAAGAGGCTAGAGATAATGGGCCAAGCAGTAATTTAATTAATACAATTGCTGTGGGATTATTTTGGGTGTAAGCTAGCAGGGTGGCTGGGACGACAAGCAGCCCGTGAGAATTGGTGCCTCAATGTGGTTGACTGACTCCACATAAAATCTGAGAGAACTTCAAAAAGAATACAGAGTTTAACAGAGTTTTTGCTGTTTGCTGGCGGTGTGCCACAGAAAGTTTTTCCTGACTCAACAGCTATACCCTCCCTCCAAAAAAGAAAAGAAAAGCCGCATGGTTTTAAAACAGGGCTTCCTGGGCTGGGCTGCAAGCACAAACTCCAGCTATGAAGCATTTCAATGTCTTTTATGGGAGTGGATGTTTGTGTGCCCACTCGGGATTGGGAAGAAAGTACTCTGAAACCATACCAATGACTCAGTGCTCCCTGCCTGGGCAGGCAGGGATCAGGTTTACTAGGCCTGCACAAGCAGGAGAGCATGGCAGATTCCTGCCACCATACACAGAGATGTTTTCAGGTTGCACAGTGCTCTGTGTGGCAGATTTGGCTGTAACTCAGATGAAAAGTGTTTATGTGTTGTGTGCTCATTCTCCAGGTTGGACTGCTGAGTGCAGCTCCTGCCTTGCAGCCCCAGAGCTAACACTGGTGGTACTTCTGCTATTTTAAAATTGGAGAGAGGCAGAGCCAACATCCAGAGCAGCTACAACCAAGCTGCTTAGCATTTTGAAAGCTCTTCAAGACAGCAAAGAATTACAGAAAATGCAATAGGACAGATTCAGACATAAGTGACCTCTAAATGGGTCACAATGTTGGATAAATGCACGTAGTCTTGGGAGAGAAAATAAAAACAGTATATAGAGTCATAAAATAAAGTTAATGCCTTAAAAATGGGTAAAGTCTTTAAAGAGACAGAGTAAAGTGATAGAGTAAAAATAAGTCATGTAAAAATGGAAAATTCACAGAGAGTCTGGATTCTGTGTATTATTGTGTTTTCTTTGAATTTTTTGACTGTGAAGGAGCTAAGTACAGAGAGACTTTTCATTGTATTTGCTGCTAAGCTAATCCAGCATGTATATCATAAAGGTATCTTGACTTCATAATTTGGGTCTAAGGATATGATGCTTTGGAAAAGAGGTTCTTCTTTAGTTTTCACAGAAGCTGAGACCCTGTGGATTGCTTCTAGACCAATATGGTATGATAGACCATGCCCTCCTGAAAGGTCAGCATGAACACCTTCAGAAAATTACTTCACTCAACTGGTGACTGAGATGAACCTAGCACATAGGATACACCATGAAAGACCTGATTAATAGAGCCCCCATTCAGCACGAAGCAGTTTGGAGAGAAATAACTGTGCTCATATTCCCAAATATTGTTTATTTGGGAATGTTCTTTTACATTTAAAGGGGGATATGATATAGATATGAATAATTTGCATTGGTATAAATCTCGATTTATTGATACAAGTTTAAGGTCAATTTTGTTATATGTATATGTATTTCTGATCTTGATTAAGGTACTGTGATTGTGTAGCTCATTTAAATATAATGTATAATTAGGAAATATAGGTTGTTAATGCATAATCATCATAATAGTCAAGCTTGTAGTCATGTTAGTTAGATTTTCTAGACATATAGAGATATATTTCAGTTAGATAGGCATTCTTCATATCTTTCAAAGACTACAGAATATGGCATTTAAAATGTTTTAATAACTTAGGACTTTTCATGCCAATGAGACACGTCTGCTCCTGGCAGCACCAATCTACTTCAAGAGGAAGATGGGCATCAAAGAGGCTCCTTATGGAGTTGGTTAGCCATTTGGGCAAGAAACTGCTCTTGCCTGGACTGATGCATAAACTGGAATGAAGAACCCACAGAGAGATGACTGCTCAACTTGTCTAAAGGTGAGACGATCCTTTGGGGTTCCTGTTTCATGAAAGAGTCTGTGAGACATTCTGCAGGATACAGAAGAAACTGTCTTTGAAATTTCCTGCTTCATGGAAAAGTCTGCTGGATACTATGAGCCTGTAGGCTGAAGATGAATGCCCCAACAGTACATAAGAACTTTGAGTGACTGTACAGGCAGCAAGATGTCTCTGTCATTTCTAGAGTTTTGGAAGTTGCTTACTTCTTGTTTACTTAGGTAATCTATCCTTCTGGAGTCTTTGATGGAGTTGAAGAATAGATAGATAGTTATAGTTATCATTTTCCTTTTTATGATAAAAGATAAAATAGATATAAATATTGTAACTGTAATTCTTGCTTGATATCTGTTTTGTTATATGTAATTTTACTATGTTAAAGTGAAAGCCTTTCTTTTTTGTTTAAACAGAAAAGGGGAAATGGTGTAGGAGGTCCTTCTTTCTATGTGTTGCTTTCATTGGTTGAATAAAGAAACTGCCTTGGCCTTTTGATAGGGCAAAACTTAGATAGGCTGTGAAGACAGAACTGAATTCTGGGAGGAAGAAAGCAGAGTCAGAGAACCACCATAGAGATGCCAGGCCAGACATGTTGAATCTTTCCCGGTAAGCCATGACCTCGTGGTAAACACAGATTAATAGAAATGGGTTAAATCAAGATGTGAGAGTTAGCCAACAAGAGGCTAGAGATAACGGGCCAAGCACTGATTTAATTAATACAATTTCTGTGTGATTATTTTGGGTGTAAACTAGTGGGGTGGCTGGAATGACAAGCAGCCCGTGCTCCCTGTTACATAAAAAGACATGGTTACAGCTAAGGGAGAAGACATTGTAAGAGCCCAGCAGGGACTGGAGAATATGTGAAGGCACCCAGACATAGAACAGGCAGGTTGTTTATTCAAGAAAGATTACATGTCCTCAGCCACCTATCTTATGCCACTTCTCTACCCATAGTGCTGAAAAGAGAAAGTTCTTTGACTTGCTTATCTCTCTATTAGTGAATATGCTGTTTAAAAATGAGCGATTGCTGAATACTTGAAAATTAACTAGGTGTTGTCAAAATGAGAGGGTGATGTCCCCAGAGGTCAAGAGTGCACTTGGAAACATACACTAGGTAATTTTTCTTGTTTCTACTCTAGTTTCTGCCTCCTCCAGCATTTAGTGGATGGAGCCTGGTGTGCTAAACATTCTGCATTCGTGCTGGTGTTAATAGATATTGAAATTTGTTTCTAGTTATAACAAATATTTTGAATATTTTGTTCACATCTTTTGATTTCTTTGTGTTTGATGTGTGTGCTAGAGTGTCTTTATGGAAATCACATACAAATTGTTGATTATGCCCAATAGAAACTAAGATATTATCTTTTATAACTTGGAAATCACACATACACACACACACACACACACACACACACACACGTGAGCACACACACACACACACACACACTGTAAATCACAAGGTAACACTTTCCTTTTCTGTGTTAGGAAACTGGCTTGTTCTGTGAAATTCAGCTTGCAGCTTAATAATTGGTTTTCAAAATCTATGGGTACTTTTACTGGTAAAAGCCAACCTCTAGGGTACATGAGAGTAGAGAAATTGCTGAATCAAAAATTACCTTCAATTTTATTTTTTTAAAAAAATATCTAAACTGTTTTCAAAGTTGTTATATTAACTTCCATCTATAAAGAATGGAAAATCTATTGTTTCATACCCTTCATTTCAAGTATCTAGAAAATATAATACAGATGTGTTATCATACTTTATCCAAAATTTTATGCATTTAAATATTTAACATTAATTAGATTAGCAGCTTCCAGTTTATTTAGTTGTTTTTAATACAGCTGATTGTAAGATTTTCACATAACATTTTTGTTTTAAATGTATGTAATATATTTGACTGTTGCTCACTATAACTATGCTTCAAAAACTTTGGATAACTTTGTAATGAATCATTTATTAGAATCTTGAACAAATCAGTCTCCAGTTACATTTTAGGAGAGATTCCAAGTGTTAGTATTACTGGGTCAAAGGCAATGACCATGTTTATAGCTTTTGTGATTTTTTTTAAACCGTACCTCAAAAACTTGTATCTATCTTTTGATGAATCTAATGTTCCCTTTTTTTTCCTGAGTAAAATCAAACTTAACAGAACATACAACCTCAGACATTCACGTTCTGTTTATTAAACATGACTCTTAAATAGATTTCGAACTGTGTTTTTCATTCTCCGCATTTAGAACTGTAAGTGTAAACAGAAGGAAGGAAAGCATTTCCTTCCTTAACACTGTGTGAATTCATCTCACTTTAATAGTTGCTCACTCCACTGTGAAGGAAAATAACACTGTACTAGAAGTGTTGAGTTAAAAGAAGGCCTAACTTTTAATTTTATTCCTCGCCAACCATGGGCCCATTAGCACGTCAAAACCTCCCTGATTCCCTCTGAATATAAGAATGACTCTGCCTCCCTGGCTCACAAAATCCCCCAGGGGAGATAGAGCCGTAAGTGTTGAAACTGGTCAAGTGAAGTGAATAAAATCACAAATTGCTTTGGAAATACGTTGAATCTATCTGGTTCATTTGCTACCAAACTTCTTGAACAATGGGTACCGTTTTAGATTGCTAAGACATTAGTAAAGGAAGAAATGGGAACACATTCCTGATTTCCTCTTCTGCAAAACATCCACGAGAGATAGTGATTTCAGGGGTCTGCCCTGGTATGTTTCTGAAGTGACTGAAGCTGCAGCTGGGGCTGCCATCTCCCTGAAACCATGCATCCCCATGACAGTCACTAGCAATTACATGCACTGAAATTCAAACCAATTAAATAATATTAATTTTTCTTTCTTCAGTTGCAGCGGGAAGACTTTAACTGTTCACTTGATACTTGTGGCTGGGTTGCTAGACAATGGAAAACTTTGTCATCTTCACAGATAATCATGTTCTGTGTTTCTGCTCTTAATACATCTGAGAAAGATGAAAAAATGGGAAACTACTGTTGACCGAGCGGTCCGTTTCCCTGTTTTGTCAGTTGGTTTTGTTCTGTTTGCCTACCGGGTGTTGGCTGTGAACTCAGTGTGTGCCAGACAAAGGGCCTGATTACTGTCTCTGTTTCAAATGTTACCCTCCTGACACTTGTCATGCCGATACATCAATTTATTTAAGAAGTCAACATTTTTTATGAAAAAATGAAATATCATTATCATTCACCTTAGATATAAAGAAATGTTTTCACAAATGTTTGGTATAGACTTCTCACAATAAAATCTGGTTATGATGAAGTTTGGTTCCATTATATAGAGAATTCCAGCTAAGAGGGCTGGGGAAATAGCTCAGTAGGCATTGTGTTTCCTGGGTATGCATGAGGACTTGAATTGGATAAAGCTGACTATGGCGGTAGGTGCCAGTAATCCCAGTTCTGGGGAGGCAGAGACTAGAAGATCCTTGGAGCTCATTGACCAGGCATCCTTGCCTGATTGGTGAGCCACAGGTCGCTGTGAGAGGTCCATTCTCAAGCACAAAGATGGATAGTTCCTGAAGAATAACATCTGAGTTTGACCTTCGGTCTCTATACACATGCGTACATACAGGCTCTTGCACTTATCACACATGTGTACATGGTACGTGTGCATCTGTGTGTGTGTGAGAGACAGAGAGTCAGAGACAGAGACAGTAGGACAGACAGAGACACAGAGAGAATGGATTATGAATGAAAGATAATAGTGGTTAAAGTTTCATTTCTTGTGTATTTTAACTCAAGACACACAGCTCTCCAGAGTTGTCATCTCCAGAAGACAGAAAAGAAAAAAAAATCAAGGGCAGAGTGATGAGAAGATAGCAAGTCCTAAAGACATGTTAAAATGCTTGTCTCAGTTGCAGCTAAGGAGGCAGGTGATCTAATAGCCAGAATGAGGCACATGAGGAATGAAGAAGCTGGAACCCATGAAGTCCTTCATCCGAATAAACAAACAAAAATCCCAAACCAAACCCAAACCAAAACACAGGTGAATTCACACTTATACCCTAGATTTAAGGAATTTCTCTGGGGAAAAATATAGTAAGGATACATGATATTTAGGTCTGAGTAGCCTCAAAATAAATACTCAAGTCCCATCAGGATGCTTAAATTGTGTGTCAACAGAAGTGGACCAGGGGGTACCAGACAAGTGGTGAGATATTCTATATATATGGCTGAGATTTGTATTTGAGTTGCTAGACTGAGTAAATCAACCCTCCCTCCCAATGTAGGTGGGCCTCATCCAGTAAATAGGACAAAGACTGAGAAAGAGCAATTTGGTTTTCCTGCCTGAGCTGGAACATCAGTCTTCACCTATCCTAGAACCTAAACTTCTCCCATTGCCCATCCTGATTCTCAGGCCCTCATGCTCAATCTGGCAACCATGTCTTGTGACTATTTAGTTTTGATAAACCCAGATCCTAACACTTCCAACTTGGTGACTGAAGAACTTGGGACTTCCAGCCTTCATGTGAGCCAACTCATAAGAGATATCTCCATGCATACAAAAGTCACATGCGTGATTCTCTTGTTTCCACGTCTCTCAGGAACACGGATGAATACATCCACTTACCATGCTCAAGCTGAGGGGAATGGCTGCATCTTCTCTTTATCTCCGTGAAGATAGAAACGGGAATATGGCTCAAGTTTAGTAAAGCCAATGTTCCCACTGAGCCTTGGTGGGGATCTTGAGAAACCAAGGTAGAAGCCAGAAGAAACAGTCAGCAGAGATCTTGCAGTGATAGCAGCAGAATTGGGAGTCCTGTGTCACATGCAGGGGGGAACAGGTGCAGAGAAATCCAGCAGACATGCACCCGGTGCAATAGCAATGCTGATAATGTTAGAAACAAACTAGAGGATCATTGGCTACGGCTTATGTCTGAAGATTCTACTCTCTGGAAGTTCTGTGTGAATGTGTAGCAGTGTGTATGGTCTTCCTGGAGAACAGAAAAGAGTGAGGGATCCCCTGGAACTAAATTTGCAGCTGTAAACTGCCATATGGGTGTTAGGAACCAAACCCAGGTCCTTTGCAAACAAGAACCACAGGTGCTCTTAACTAGTGAGCCAGCTTTCAAGCCCTTGGAGTTGTTTTTAACATTTGCTAATAATGAGAACTAATTTAAGGGTTAATTTTCAAACTACTCCACATGTTAATTTTTTTTTTAAAGTTGCAGAGTCTATAGTATCTTCTGAAGCAATTACTTCTGTGCCAGAATTTTTCAGTGGGTTTTTTTTCTTTTGTATATTGTGAGTAAGGTGCAAATGACTTAAGCTCAAAACCTGACTCCGTGTATGTGGAGCTTGGACTGCATCTTTCTTTATTTGTAGTTTCTTTACTTGTAAACTGAAAATAAAAATAGACCTGGGGAGAAAGTTTAATGGGTAAATTGCTTGCTGCATAAACATAAGACCTGAATTTGCATCTTTAGCACCTACAAACAAAGCAGGGTACAGTGGTACGTGAAACAAAGCAGGATACAGTGGTACGTGCTTGTATCCTGGTATTGGGAAAACAGAAACAAGCAACCTGGCCGAATCTCTCAGTCCAAATCTAGTGGAAGAAAGGAAGATGGAGAGCAACTGAGGAGGATACCTGACCTCGACCTTGGCCACACGTGTAGGCACAGTTCACACCCACATATACATACTAGATATAAACACATGCACAATCGAAATAGTATCTAGTCCATGTGGCCATTAGGAAGGCTGTATGAGAACATAGGTCTCTGTGTCCACAACTGGGTAGATGGTAGCTATTATTGTCATGTTAATAATAAAAACTGTTTGGCGCTGAAAAATAAAACCATCATGTGAATTTATTTACTATTAGGAAGATGCTAAAGAAAATCCTGGGGAATGTACTCTTGCTTTAGTAGTGTTTCATTTCGTGTGGGTGTGTGAATGTGTGTCTGTGTGTGAATGTGTGTGTGTGTAGCTTATAGGTTCTCATGTCATTTTCTCTCTCTAAAAGATTCAGTTTCTTTTGAAATAAAAACCATACACCCAAGCCAGGTTTTCAAGGACTTCTGGAAGTCAGACTACATTGCTTGGTCTTTGTCATATTCATTTTATATAATTCTCCCGTAGTTTTATCAGAATGTCCTTTCCACTTAAGGGTCTTCA
Source organism: Ondatra zibethicus (assembly GCA_004026605.1). Classification (NCBI taxonomy): domain Eukaryota; kingdom Metazoa; phylum Chordata; class Mammalia; order Rodentia; family Cricetidae; genus Ondatra; species Ondatra zibethicus. Next base: position 30,636 of record PVIU01019311.1, read on the forward strand.
TCCCTGATTTCAAAGACACCATCTTTATCTTTGTGTTTATGTTCAAGCCACTGGTTCTTTGATACTCAGTTCAAAGTCTCCTTCACTGAGGAATCTTGCCTAAGTACCAGTAATACTGAAGACCATTTCTTCAGCCTTGGAACCCTATAGTACTTTACCTGTAGTTTGGTTTAAAGCCATTTAATCTTTATTTTTATTTGTAAATTCTTTTTCTCTTTTAAAATTATTATTATTATTATCCTGACTGCAGTTTCCCATCCTTCCTCTCCTGCAAGTCCTTTCCTGGACCTCCAATTGCTCCTCAATCTACTTCTCCTCTGTTTCCATTCAGAAAAGAGCAGGTCCCCCCATGGATAACAACCAAACATGGTATATCAAGCTGCAGCAAAACTATGTACCTGCACTCGAATTAAGATTGGACAAGGAAACTCAGTATGAGGGATGTCTATTATTTGTTACTGTGCTCCTTATGCACCAAGTTTCCCTGGTTTCTTAGCCTAGAATCTTACAGTAAACTCCCTCTCCTAAACAGTTTCTGGAGGTTGATTGGAACTCATCAGCTTGTCTGCTTTGTTACCATGTTGTTTTTGTCTTGGCCCTGTGTTCCTTTCCTTCAAGATTTGAATCAGAATGTATACAAACAATTCCTCTCCCATTACCACCTGACAGGGAAACCAGATGCTATGCTTCTAACTCCCACAGTGACTTCCCAGGACCACTGCTGCCAGGGTCAAAACATGATGGAGTAACTGCAGATCCAGGAGGAATGGCTCTTGCCACTAGTTGGTCTTGAACCTTCAACACCTCTGAGATTTTAGGTTTGTTTTTCCTTTTACCTTTCCAAGATTTATCATATAAGACTCAGATCAAAGTTCTCTTTGGAAATGTTTTTAGATTTGTTTTATGAACATGGGTGTTTTGCTTGTACATGTGTATACCATATGCATACCTGGTGCATGTGAAGGTCAGAAGAGTCTGTGAGATCACCTAGAAATGGAATTACTGATGGTTGTGAGCCATCATATGGATTCTGGCAACCAGCCCCTGGTCCTCCGCAAGAGCAGCAGGTGCTCTGAGCCACTGAGCCATCTTTCCAGTCCCAGTCCAAAGTCCTTGAAGACTGAAGCAGGAGATAAGCTGTCCTGGCAAATGCCACATCCCATTCCATCTACACCTTTGGACTGCAGAGGTTTTGCTACTGATAAATCCTTGTGGACCTGATACTTTCCTAATTAGAAGGAGTGCTTGTCAACAGGAGCCCATGAGCTAGCTACTTTAACAAACAAACCTTCTCATGTACACTAGTTTGCCAGGCTCGACACGATTGAACCTCAGGTTCAGTCAGAACTGCATTCCTGCTGAAAGCCCTACTCAGCTGGCACCATCTGAGCATGGCTGGATGGTAAGTGTCCTCAGGGTACAATTCATGGTCCCAGTTCTTGGTACACAATGGGAATGACTTAAAGTAATAGGACCTTATATTTACTAGAGGGAGACTACTCCCAGTGTTTTACATTCGTTGACCTGTTTAATCATTGTGACGTTCTGCAAGCAGATATCACTATTGCTCTTGCATGTGACCCACTGTCTCTATTAGCTTCTCTACTCCCATTCTTAACACTTTAGCGCTCAACATCGGCCTCAGGAGGCTGATTCACAAGAATTATCAGAGGGCTCCCTTCCCTCTGGTTTATGAAGGTTTGCCAATTGGGAACCCCTGGAAGGAGATCAGGGTGAGAAAATACACAGGGATGGGAGCTGAGATAAGCCTTTCCTTGCCTTTCATTGTGCTTTGTGTGGTTCAGACTAGGGCCCTTTTAAGTCCCCTACCATCCCCATCATTTGAGGGGTGGTAATAGTAGGCTACTTACAGGCTCGGCATCCTTCACTGTGTGTGCTGTCTCTTCTTCACTAAGCCTTGTCCTTTCTTGGTAAAACCCTGATCATTGAGTAAGTCATCCTTATCTCTCCAATAACCTGAAGGCCACCCATGTTACAGAAGTTCCTTAAGGTCAGAATGCTAAGATGCTGATACGAAAATCTATTTATTTCTCAACCTTTTTTCTTAACTTGATACTGTGCACACACAGGAAGTTCACACTGGGAGATACAGTACGTGATAGGTAAGCCCATTCTTATTGCAGTCATAAAGGTCTAGGCTTCAAAAATGGACCATAACCTAGTTACAGACTAACCTGGGAGAAGTTATGGTCCCTCTTAAAAATTCATTTCCTAAATCTCTGAAATGGGCATGCCATCTAACTTAGAATGATTATACAGTTAAATTTCATAAGCAAATTTCCATACAATGCTAGCATGATATCTGGCATGCAGTGAACACTTGATAATTATAAAAAAAATTGTTAAAGGTACGTTTTAGAACTTTGAGGGAACACAGAAGAGTTTTGCACATAGAAGTCAAGCCTCAAATGCATGAATATTTATTAAGTTGTAGCTTATATAACAATTAGCACGTTTACTTTTATCCCTCTGATCAAGCCAATGGGAGAGGAAGTTTCCCAATACGGCATGGCTAAGGAAAATAGATGGCTATGGACCATGTTGCAAAAGACCGACCGTAAGAACTATCTTCAAGATGCTTATAATAGTAAAAGAAGAAAGACGGCAGAATACTGGATGTTAAAACAGGTTCTTTTGAGGCAGAGACCCACATTGGAGCACTGGACTGAGCTTCCAAGGTCCAGTTGAAGAGTGGAAGGAATGAGAATATGAGCAAGGAGGTCAAGACCATGAAGGGTTCATCCACTGAAACAGTCTACCTGAGCTAATGGGAGCTCACCAACTCCAGCTGGACTGGGAAGGAACAAGCATAGGACCAAACTAGTCCCTCTGAATGTGGTTGACAGTTGACGGCTGGAGCAGACTGAGGGGCCACTGGTAGTGGCACCAGGATTCATCCCTACTGCATGTCTGGCTTTTTGGTATCCTAGTCTCTTTGAATGTATACCTTGCTCAGCCTAGATGTAGTAGGGAGGGCCTTGGACCTTCCACAAAGCAAAGTGCCTTACCCTCTCTTAGGATTAGAGGGGGGTGGGGTGGGAGGGTGTGTGGAGGGAATGGGAGGAGGAGCGGTAGTGAAAATTTGGATCGATTTTTTAATCTAATAAATAAAAAAGAAAAACAAAAAAACAGGCTGTTTTAAACTGTTAAAATTGATGTTCAAAGTAGACAGATCAGGTTTTATTTTGTGTTTTTCCTGTACTGCATTCATTCTCTTGCCTTGGCTTGGGCCACCCAATTGAGTGTACACACATCCCTCCAGGTGGTGTGGTCTGAGAGAACAATCCAAAGTCAGCAGGCTTCAGCACAAGCCTTCTTGCCGGCTGTTAGTTCTTGAGGTGATAACCACTGGTTTCCGCAGTGGCCTGCCTGGGTGTTCAAATAGAACTAGATGGGAAGGGGAAGGAAAGGAAGCATGTTGGCTTTTGAATGTCCTTGGCTACTCTCTTAAAAACAAAGTTTTTATTTTCAGTAAGGAAAGTTATGCATCATTGTATTTACATGATAGTCTCAAAGCTTGAACTAAAATTGTTTAAATGGTTATCAAGAATCAGAAAGTCAGTCTTAACTCTGAGCTCTGTAGAGAGATGGGCAATGCAAAATAAATAATGAATATATTTTTGGATGAAAATATTCCATGTGTCAATCTAATCTATTGTCAGGTTTGTGACTACACAGCACAGCTCTACTTCCTACGCACTATCAAAATTGCTGATGACTTCAGACTCTTTAAACATAGTACAGAGGACTGGGCATATAGCTAAGTTGGTAGAGTGATGGCCTAGCAGGCATGATGCTTTTCTCTTTGTCCCCAGTACCACATAAAGTTGAGCATGATGGCACAGATCTGTAATACCAGCATTAGAGGGATCAGAAATCAATCATTAGCTTTACAGTGAGTTTGAGTTTGAGGCCAGAGTGGGCTATGTAAAAAAGACCCCGTCTTAAATTTTAAAAGTATATAAATGAACAAATAAGCATAATTCAGAGAAATGCTCTGCTACTCAGTTGAAGCACAAAAGGAAAAGCTTTTGTGTTACCATTCTCTGGAGCCTTCTATCTTCATACAGCAATGCTGCTGCCCAATGTTTATTATGGGATGAAACCAAATAGGAACAGTTTCAATTCATTAGTTGTATTAATTATTTAATGCTCTTGATAATATCTTATTAGTAAACTAGTATTTTTATTTAGGAATAGAAATTTAAAACATAGGCTACATTTTAAATTATGGATATTCCCCCTCTGGGGATGTTGTCAACTAGCTTCTTCTGTGTAACAAACCATTCCCACACTGAGTGGCTTTAAACAACAGTCATTATGTCTATAATTCTATGGGTCATCAGCTTGAGTTCCACCCTCCTGGGCTGCATCTCAGTTCCCAGTGGCGTTGATGGGGTTCATGCACATGTTTACAGACACTGAGGGGGCTGATGACCTCACTCTCATGTCTGGTGACTGGCTGCCTGTTGTCAAAAACAATGGAGATAACTGGGTCATGTCCCACTTGTGACCTAGCAGGCACGATAGCCTGGTTCTCCACATAGTGATCACAGTTTTCATAGCAGTGACAATGATCAGGTCCCAGATATGTGAATATATTTTCAAAGGCTCAGCTCTTTCACATTTGCAAATGTCCGGCTGACCAATGCAAGTTACACGGTAAGCCCAGTAAGCATGAGGGAGAATTTCCCCAAAGCATGCCTATGAGAAGGAAGCTATAATAGATATTTTATAATCTATCACAGGGATGCATTTTCAAAATGGTAGTGTATGGTTGTAAAAAAGTAGGCTTATGTTCACATAATGTTCCTGAAAAGACTTACTATGATAATTCTTCTTGGAAGCTGAGAGGTTACTAGCACACACTTATCACCCTAATACGTGGGTGGCTAAGATAGGGGGACGAACCAGTTCAAGTCCAGCTCGGATTGTGCAATGATTCCCTGGCCAGTTTAGACTATGCGAAAGACCCTATCTTTAAAAAAATCTACTTAGAAAATACATTGAAAAAATATGCTATTTCAATTAAATATCATATTCAACTATTGCCTTGATATTATCACTATTCCTAAAATTTAATTTTAATAATGACTGAATGATAAAGGTTCTCCTGACATCCCTTCAGATGTTAGAATTTGGAGACTCAAAGAAGACATGGATCTTGCCTATATTACAATAGCTGAGTTGTGATACTTTTAGGGAGGTCTAAGGATGCTATATGACACTGATGTTATAATATTATTCAATAATGAGAACAAGCAGTTACTTTATTTTAAAAGTCAAGCCATGTATTAAAATAAAACTGAGAACTCACTAATATTAGATTTCCCATAACAAACATCCCTATAATCAGTTCTATATTTTACTTTAACTGAAATTGATTGTAAATGCCATGTAAACTCTAGTTTTCTGAGAAGTCATATAATTTTACTCACTACTAAATAAATCAAAGCATTTAAGCACCATCCATTAAGCTATGTCGTTAAATCTGAGAATACATAACCAAAACACTAAATGACTAACTGAACTCTTCTTTTACTTTGAGGATTATAAGTTGAAGTTTTTATTAAGTCTCCATGGATGTCATATTTTATTTTGATTTGAAACAAACAAATTTATTTGAAAGAGAGAAGTTAAATTACATATTGAATATGTAGCACTTTTACAAGAGCTACATTAAGATACAAAAAGCGAAGAACCTGAAATACTGGTAAGACGAATCTTTAAAGCATGTTGTCTTGACTAGTCACATTGTCACTTTGGCATACCTGGTCACATCAATAGCTTGGCATACCTGGTCACATCATTAGCTTGGCATACCTGGTCACATTGTCAGCTTGGCATACCTGGTCACATCATTAGCTTGGCATACCTGGTCACATTGTCAGCTTGGCATACCTGGTCACATCATTAGCTTGACATACCTGGTCATATTGCTAACTTGGCATACCTGGTCACATTGTCAGCTTGACATACCTGGTCACATTGTCAGCTTGACATACCTGGTCACATTGTCAGCTTGGCATACCT
>PVIU01019312.1:0-36655 GCA_004026605.1 Ondatra zibethicus
TGGGGCGGGCAGAGAGGACAGGTAAGGGTGGGGTGGGCTAAAAGATGTCCCTTAACCAGTTCTTTTGGAGAACGGCCTCTCTCTTCCAAGCCTGACAAATACCTAAGAGTACTATACCTATACTTGAGTCCCCACCATAAGGTTGGCCATACTTCACATATTGAAAGCTATGTGTTTTTTCTGGTTGTGGCTAGGTGTCACTCCGTTAGCACGTATCCGCCCACATCACGTATATGTACCTGTGTGTTCAGCTCCACTCCAGGTGGCATCGCTGTCACAGCCCAGCAAACTCCTTGGCTGGGGTACTGGGAAGCGCTACACCAGCTACACCGGTGGTTCTCAACCTGTGGGTCGTGACCCCCAAGGGGTTGTATATCAGATGCTTACATTATGATTCATAACAGTTAAGGAAATTATAGTTATGAAGTAGCAATGAAATAATTTTGTAGTTGGGGAACTGTGGTAAGGGTCACAGCATTAGGATGGTTGAGAACCACTGCTCCAGCGACTTCTTCTCCTGGTCCAGGATGGATTATAGACCTGGTAAACCATGAATGAGGAAGATGGCCTCACACCATCAGCAATTCCCCTTTCAAACTGCTAATGGCATTTCTGGCCCTCGGGATTTCCCATGTGCATGTGCGAAGCACAGCTCACTGTGCCTTGGCATGGCAAGGGAACAAGCTCTCCGAGGTCCCAAGTGAACTTGTCTTGGCTTGAGGTGAAGAAGGAAGCATTCCTACCAACCCACTGTGGCCAACACAGAAAAGGACGCTTAGTGCTTCTCTTTCCAAACACATTTTCTTCACAATGTTCTCTCCCCTTCAGCGATTTTATAGACGTGCTAACTCTTCTGTCAACAGTCGAAAAGCCTGTATCACGTGATCTTATAAGTTTATAGTGGATCTAAAAGCCAATTGTCTAGAAATGAGCACTGCATGACTCGTGTGTTTGTGATGTAAGTAAACCCCCTATATTGCCACCTGTCACATAAAAGTGTAGCACATACAATTAGGCACCCCGCGTGACGCTTGATAGCAGTAATAAACAACAGTTTCTGGTTTGTGTTTACAATACTTGGTTTCATACCATTATTGTAGAACATACTCCTGCTTATTAAAATACCCCAGGCTTCACTGGGAGAAACAGCATGTGCCTCATGCTTGCTACATGTGTCTGTGGAATGGTTGGCCTGTATCATCCAAGTATGTGCAAGTCTGAACCGTGATGTTTGAAAAAGGATGAAACTGCCAAAGGACAGATTTCTGAGAAAGCAGCCATACTGTTAAGTGAAGGATGACCGCACTTGACTTTGGCTGAAAGGGTCAAAGGTTCTATAACTCATTTCTTTCTTTTTTTTTTTTTTTCTTTTCAGGCTGGCAGAGATCTCACCACATAGTTTGGGATGACTCTGAGATTTCTTCTTTTTTTGTTTGTGTTTTTGCTTGTTTGTTTTTGAGGCTGCGTCTCTCACTGTGTACCTCTGGCTGTCCGGAAACTCACTATGTAAACCAAGATGGCCTCGAACTCACAGAGATCTGCCTGCTTCTGCCTCTGGCTCCTGAGTGCTGGGATTAAAGGCGTGCGCCACCACCAAGCCTGGCTGAGAGCGAGTTTGAATGGATCTTCCTACCTCTGCCTCCAGAGTGATAGGATTAGAGGTGTGCACCACCACACCTAGTTAAAGATAGGTAGGAGGTCAAACCCAGGGTTTCCTGCGTGCTAGGCAACCATTCTACCTACCGAGCAACACCCCCCCCCACCAGCACATACATCAAATCTTCCTTTTAAGTTTCCTGACTGATCTGCAATTCAACTTGCTCAGTGACATCTATTGTCTTCAAGCTGTGAGAGGAGTTTGATGTTGACATCTTTTAGATATGAGGAGAGCATGCAGAAAAGCAGATGGAATCATTGAGGACTAACTTCCCAGCATGTTTTCAGGGTATGAGAGATTTTCATGTATTTGGAATGGACGAGCTGTGGTTGGATTTAAGCAGAGCACACTTGTGACCAAGTCACTGCCTGTCAGTGATGCTCCGGAAAGGTGTGTGAGGCAGCAATTCTGGCTGTCATGGGACAAGAGGGGATACAGAGTCATCACCCTCCACCGAAAATAATGGGCTAAGATTACCATCTTACCAATCAATACTCAGCAATAGAGTGTTAGCATTTCCTTCAGCAACTGTAATAGGGGGATGGAAGGGTACTGGCCACACACTTAGAATAATTTTTCATGACTGAATTTTCTAAAGTAAGAAGCTTTCAAGTTGAAATAGTTCTGTAACTGACAAAGACATGACTTTTGGCTTGTTTGTTTTATAATTGTAGCTACACTTTCCTCTCCACAGTAAGAGGGACGGTTTGCTGAAATTGAAGGGAGTGTACTTCCCTCCCAGCTGGAAGAGCCCATCTGAAAACCTGAAGGAGAGCCTTGCTTTCTCCTCCATGAAATGGGCATCTCAGCCCTGTTTTGATCAGCTCACAGAACTAATCAAGCATTGGGCAGAGGGGCTGTCTGGAGCAATGATTCAGCAGTTGTGAACACTGGCTACTCTTGTTGAGGACCCAGGTTCAGTTCCCAGCACCCACAGGTCAGCTCACACGATCTATAAATTCCTGTTCCAGGGCATTTGAAGCCCTCTTTTGGCTTCCTCAGGCACTGCATGCATGAGGTGCACATAGACACATGCAGGCAAAACACCCATATACATAAAATAAATAAATATTTTAAAAATAATTGCATGGGCAAGCATGTACAAAATAGTAAAAATATTAATTTACTATGAAAGTACAGAATAATGGTGAAAGACTGAATACAGGTAAAGAATTTGAGTAAAAAAAGAGGATATATGGCTGTTTTTCTAATTCTGTTAATTCTGTTATGGGTCTTTTTGTGAATAAGTACAGCACATGTATTCAACACTGAAAGTATAAAATTTAATGTGACGCTTCACAGCTTCTGCTCAGAATGCCAATTTTAACTTTGTAGAAATTAATTGAATTGGATAGCTTTGGATCTGTCCACTTTTGGTGTGGAACTTTTTTTATTTATTTGCAAGTTTTTATGATGAACTTTATTAAAATTATAATAGTTACAAAAATTAAGTTTAAAAAAATGGAAGTACCTAATCAGTAAAGCAAAGAACCAGTATTGCTGCTTTGTTTGTACTGAAGAGAAGGCAAAACCCCCAGGAACCTAGAGTGTTCTGTCCAATAGAAGAACCTACACAATCAAATGTTGATAAGACAGTGAATAGGACCTGGTGAATTCATTGACTTCAGTAAAATGCGTTCCAATTTCTTCCATCAAGATATATTACAGAACAAATTGGACCCTGTGTCTATAACCTGGGGACTATGATTTATTTAGAACCTGAAAGCCACATTTCCAGTAGCTTGACTATGTCTATGTTTTAACACACGAGTACCCTATGATTTTTCCTGACGGGCTAGGATGACATAGCCTTCATCAATGTGATCTCTAGTAAGAATAGAGATGGAGTCAGGGTGGTAGACAGGTTGGGGTAAGCCAACAGACAAAAACACTGAAAATAATGAAAAGTGATGATAGTACATTTTATGTACTACTAAGTGATGATTACAAATTGAAACCTATAATGCTGGATTGTGAACAATGATATAAGCATGAACATACAATTTACTTATACAGGTAGAATTAGCTACACGGGGTACATGTCTGACTGTGCCTTCTGTTCTTGAGTGAGCTTAGAGGCAACAGCTGAATCACTCTCTGGTAAGAGCACACTGGGCAAGAGCAAGAAAACACGTGGTGCTCTTGCAACATTTTTGCATGTTGCACAACAAAGCAAGGAAATGGTGTGCGGGGGGGGGGGCAGTCAAACAAGAACATGCAAAACAAACCCAAGAACCAGCCTGAGGGAGATCAGTTTAGGTCAATCTAAGCAGAGGAGAGAGGGAGAGAGTGGGGGAATAGTAGTGAGTCACATCCATACTGATACAAAGAGATCACTGAGGTAGGACGGCTCTTCTCGGCAGTGAATTGGTAACTATAGCAGGAATGATGGGAAGGGAAGAGTAACTTATTGGCTGGCTAGCATAATGACAGCCTACTGGGGCAGGAATTGTCAACACGTGCTGAAGCTCGTGGGTAGAAGCTTGATAAGGCACTGACATCATTTCCATACACGTCTCCCTCAAATGACAATACACCAAGTAGCAAATATCAATTTCCAATGGCATAACTCTGATGTTACAGCACAGAAACTGGACAAGCAACAGCTTGACTAAGCAGTGTTGCTTGTTATTGTAGTGTAAACTGTGTTCCTCCAAAACCCATGTGTTGAAGTACTAACGCCCAATATTTCTGAATTGAACTCTTTTGGAATAGAACCTAAACACAAACAGCAAATACAAATAAAAAAAAGTCAAACCTAAATACAAATAGGTTTTGTATGTGCTAGGCAAATGCTCGGCCACTGAGTTACGTCTCAGCCCAGCGTTGAGGAAGTTAAAAGTGAGTAACTAGGGTGACCCATGTATGAGTGCTATCCTCACTAGAAATAGAACCTGGATGCAGGCACACTGCCATGGTTACTCTTCTACTGCCTGAACAAAGCACCATGACCAAGGCAACTTATAAAAGTGATTATTGGGGCTTACAGTTATAGGGGTGTGTGTATGGCAAACAGGTAGGCAGGTATGGCACAGGAGCAGTAGTTGAAAGTTGACATCTTCTCCATAAGCATGAAGCAGAGAGAGCTAACTGGAATAGCATGCGCTTTTGAAACCTCAAAGCCTTCCCCCAGGGATACACCTCCTCCAACAAAGCCTAATCCTTCCCAAACAGTTCTACCAACTGGGGACCAAGTATTTAAATACACGAGCACATGGAGGACCATTCTCATCCAAACCACCATACACATACAGAGAGAAAACTGAATGAAGAGGGTCGTTTGCAAAGCAAACAATGAGGCTTGAGAAGAAATCAATCAATTTGCACCTTAATTGCAGACTTGAAGCATCCAGAATTGTGAAAACAAAAATTTCTTTACTTAAGTCATCCAGTTCATGGAACTTTGTTCCGGCGGCCCCACTTGCTGTCACTTGAGATGGGATGACCGCATGTTGTCTCCCTTGTGATACGTCAAGAAAACCACAGAGGGAGTTCTGTGATCCTTCCGACAGAAATGATTGATCCGAGTCTGAGAAACTGATAAGAGCAGACTGATTACACCAAACACAAGGGGAAAGTCTGAGGTGCTAACACCATCAAGATGATGAAAGGCCAGGAAGAGCTGTGGAAAGTTCCAGACTGAGGGAGCTAAAATAGCAGGGCAACTAGTATCATGTGTGACCTTGAAATGAACCCGGAACCAGAAACAAAAAGATGTTGGAGAAGTTGGAAAACTTAAGTAATGTCTGAGGGTTATGTGGGGTAGAAGTTTGTATGAGTTTTGATTCCCTAATTAAAAGAGGCTGTGTGTTATTTGTGAAGAAAATGTCCCTTGCTTTGAAAAAGAGAACAATGGATGTACATCTTGGAAGTCTTGATGAAACTAGTGAATGAATTCTTCATGCTGATTCTGTGCTTAATGCCCAAATAAGTTATATTTATTGATGTACTAATAATTTAAATAATACCATTTCACATCTATCCTTTCTATTTAAAAAGCCCTACATGCTGTGTTCTGAAACTGCAGATATTAAATATTCTGGACATGTCTGTTCCTTTACTTACTACATTTTCTTCTGTTTTCTAAGACAGGGTTTCACGCTGCTTGGCTTGACCTCACACTCATTGTACAGACTGAGGATGACTTTGAACTTCTGATCCTCTGACTTTTACCTCCAGAGTGCTGGGATTGCAGGCATGCAGCACTATGCCTAGTTTTACACAGTGCTGGGAATCAAGCCCAGGGCTTCATGTGCACTCGGCAAGAACTCTACCACCTGAGCCTCAACCCCAGCCCTAATGGCAATTGTTTCATAACTGTGTAAACCAGATTTATTATTACATTATTCCCACTACGCTATATGGTTAGCCTTCATATCCAGTCTGAAACACTGCAATGCGAGATAAAAAATAAAATCCCTGGCCTTCAGTAGTGTAACCTGGGATGGCCCAATTCAATGACAGCTCTAATCCGACAGCCACACACATACACAGGCCTGGTTAAACTAAATAGAGTCATAGAACAAAACCAAAAGTCAATGATCTGGGAAAAGGACTGGTAGGAGCGGGGCAGGAATGGGAGGCATGGGAGGGAGATACAATAGGATGGAGACAGCCATGAAATTACACATGTACATGAACTTGCCACATAGCAAAATCAATTTTAAAAGATATTTCTTAGAAAAATGTTAAAGTTCCAAGATTCTCCAAGCCTGTCAAGTAAAAAAGAAAAAAAGTTTGGAATGAGAAACAGAAATTTACATTAATCCTTAGATTCTCACATTATCCTTTTGCACGCTAAGATGAACAAGTCACTTTCATGGGGTTTCCATAATACCCGGGTTGGGGGTTTTGATGATCAAAGAACTCCTGTGACACACACACACACACACACACACACACACACACACACACACACACACACACTAGCCAGGCATGCTGGTGCACATCCGTAATCTCAACAGGTCAATAAAGAAGGGTTACAAGTTTGAAGCCAGCTTGGCTTGTATAGTAAATCTACCGCCAGCTTCAGCAACATAGTTATACATAGTTCTCTGTCCCAAGAACAAAACAAAGCACACTGAAGTAGAAAATCTTCAATTTAAGTCAAATTATTTATATTTGCTCAGAGTAGTTGAGAATATTTTAATGAACTCTTGCAAATCACTTCTGTTTAAATTACACTTAAAAATGAGCTTAAAATTCTTGGAGTACAAACTTTCCCTTCAAAATTCTATGAACACTCTCCATTGATTGTTGAGAAATAGTATTTCAGAGAGATCTGAGGGCAATCCTTTTGTTTTTTTTAAAGTCAAGATGTAGTTTCGTTTTAACTCTTTGGGGGCCTGCCACCCAGCTTACAAACAAACACACAGAGACTTAACTTGGCTTGTTTCTAGGCAGCTTTTCTAACTTAAATTATCCTGTTTCTCTTCTATGTTTTGTCTCTGGGCTTTTTACGTTTATTATATATGTCCTTCTTTCCTTCTTTCTCCATGGCTGGCTCTGTGGCTGGTCCCTGGCATCCTCCTCGCCTTCTTTTCTCCATCCTCACTCATCTCTGGAATCTAGATTTCTCCTCCTACTTATACTCTCTGCCTGACAGCCCCACCTATCTCTCTCCTTCCTAGTCATCGGCCCTTCAACTCTTTATTAGACCACTCAGGTGTTTGAGGCAGGCAAAGTAACACAGCTTTACAGAGTCAAACAAATGTGACATAAAAGAATGCAACATATCTTTGTATCATTAAACAAATATTCCACAGCATAAACAAATGTAACACATCTTAAACTAATATTCCCCCACAACAGGGTCTTAGCATGTAATCAGCAATGCTACATAGACCACGCTGGACTTGAATTCAGAGATCCTCCTGTATCTGCCTCCTGAGTGCTGGAATTAAAGGTGTGTGCCACCATGCCCAGTGACAGTCTAATTTTTATTCTTCTCTTAGAGTTCTAGCATTTTTATACCTAGATGATTCTATAATCTTGTGTTGTTTTCATGTGAAAGTGTGTCAAGACACACACACTAACCTTCCTGTTTACAGCGGCCACGTTTCTCGCCACAGTGGCCTAATCACCTGATGAGAAACAACTTGGGGAGGGGTGGGTTCCTAGTTTGAAAGGGTACAGTCCACCTTGAGTATGGCACACATAACTTGTGCTCTTCATGTCTCGATGGGACAGGAAGCAGAAGCCAGACACAAAGTAGGGTGTGCCATAAAATGTAAGGTCCATCCCAGAGAGCCACTTCCTCCACTGAGGCTCCATTTGACATCTCATGACCAAACAAAGCAGAGCCACCAGTATACTGGGAAATGAGTATTCAAACCCAGGAGATTATGGATAATCTCATCACATTTCACATCAAAACAATAACACACACTGCTTTCCTATACAGGATAAGTTTCTCCCACCGTATCTCCAGTTATTGTGCATGTTGCCAGACGCGTTCAAGCTTTCTCAACCTGACTTAAACACTTCTGTATTCTCTTCAAATGAACTCTTGTCTCTTATTTCCTGGAAACCCCTTCCTCATTATTTTGTCACAGTTTCATAAAACAACAGTTTATAATCACATAATTTAAAAAGCAAAGTAGTGGTGTGTAACATTTTGGGAATGATACTTTTCTATTCTGTAATTCTTTTACATTATAAAACGAATCAGCTATACAAAAGCTTTTTAAAATATGATGATGATGATGAAAGTCCATTTTGTGTCTGCCATCCAGAACAAGAGCTAGAGCTCGGTGTTTTAGAAGCCCTCTTCATGCCTCCCGTTGACCGGTTTTTGAAAATGTTTAGTTTTGAAAAATTAAGAGACAAACACAAAGGAAAGCTGTCGTATAAGGAAGAACTGACGCTTCCGCTGAAGCCTCCAAAGTCATCTGAATGGCTCCTGAGCCACAGACTGAACTCTGATAGTTCATGGATCTTTTGGAAGTCTATGGGCAAAGCGGCGAGTCCCAAGGACCTGGGCATCTTGGGGACGTCTCACAGAACTACGGAATAAATAGTACATCAGCCATGAAGAAGAGGTCTGGCCAGACAGAATGGGCTGCAATAGGTTTTCCCCTTCTTTGCCTTCACCTTTTGAGTAGGTCAAAGTAGAGCATGTTTATGGAACGTCATGAATATCTTCAAAGACATAGTAGTGGAACTTGGGACAAAACAGGGAATCTCATCAAATCGTGCTCAAGACAAAGCAGGTGCAGATAAAAAACAAAACCGGCGTCACTGGACTCTGCTCCCAGGTTTAACAGCGTGTGCTAGAGCATCAAGTGTCTTTGCAGCAATGGTATTGAAGTTTCTGTTGTGATAAACATCATGACCAACAGCATCCTGGGGGTCAGGAGGTTGACTCCTGCTTACAAGTGAAAGCCCACCATTGAGGGAAGCCAGGACAGGGCCTGAATCAGGACCCTGGAGGCAGAAAACTGAAGCAGACAGCATAGAGGAACACCGCTTACCGGCTTGCTCTCCGTGGCTTGCTCAGCTTTTTTCTTTCTTTTCTTTCTATAGCTCAGGTCCACCTGCCCAGAACTGGCACCACCCACAGCAGGCTGTGCCCTCACATCAATCATGAAGAACATGCACCCACAGACATGCCCACAGGCCAATCTAATGGAGGCACTCCCTCCAGAGGTCCCCTCTTCCCAGGGGACTTGAGTTTGTGACAGGTTGACAAACACTGACTAGCACATTCCTGTACCTACAGGTGGCATTGCAGAAGAGGGTGACGTTGTAGAGAAGGCTGATTAGAAAACTTGGTGGCAGACGTTCATCAATGACTATTTTTAACATACGTGTGTGTGTGTGTGTGTGTGTGTGAGAGAGAGAGAGAGAGAGATAGAGAGAGAGAGAGAGAGATTTTCCATAAAGATTATATGAGATAACCAATACTTCAGTATAAAGTAGACTCTGGTTAGATAACTTCACCAGCTGTAGGTTAATAAAAGGTCTTCTGAGAAGGTTTACGGAAGCTAGATTCAACTGTGATGTTTAGTAGGCATTACTAGCTGATGCGAGTTTCCATTTATACTGGCTTTGGGACTCCTTGAAGAGCCAATGAACAAGCTGGACATAGTGGCTCACACTTGTAATGCCAGGAATTAAAGGCAGAGGCAGGAGGTTTATGAGTTTCTGGCAACCCTGTTCTTAACAGCCTGTGTATTTTCTTTATAGATACTCAGAGGCCTAAGGGAAGAGTCTACCTTCTACTGGGAGAGTGAAGTCTAGCCCTTCTATTCTGGGATCTAAACTTGGTAAGAGCTCCCAGGGGCTGGGGAGTGGAATCCTTTAATTCCCCTCAGTGAGAACAAGCACCTAACCCTGCCAGGTCAGCAAGGCTCTGGGACTCGTGCTTCTTTTCAAAGCACTTTCAGCCCAGTCTTCCTTGTCTTCCCTCCCTCTCCATTCTCCTGCAGTCCTAGATCTACCTTAAAACCTCACAATCGGTTCTAAGAGTTCGCTGTCTGACACAGCTCTGTTGGGTTTTCCCACTGCTAGCTTGTGAGTTTGGTTTCTTGGGTCTGTTAAATGTACTACTGATCTCTCCCTTCCCCACCCCCCAGCTTCCAAAAATGAGGTCAAGTTCTCTTATCCTTTAGTCTAGTCTTTGGGGAATTGGGTTTTAAAACGTAACTTCTATCTTAGGGTGCTTAAGAGGGAGGAAAGGACAGTATCCACGTGCAGTTCACACTGAACTGAAGGCAGTGTACATGGGCAGTTCACACTGAACTGAGAGAGAGTATACACATGCAGTTCACACTAAACTAAGGACAGTGCACAAATGACTGCAATTTACAACTTTAACACAGAAATTTGAACACTAAACTTCTCTGGTAAGACCTTGTTCTACTATGAAGCGTTCTTTTGACTTACCTGTCTTCAACAGAATTAATCCTAACCTTCCAAAATTTTTAGTGGAAATATAAAACATATTTGATCCAGTTTTGTTTATGTATGTCTCTTGCCTACCAAAATAAAGAATGCCAAAACATAAGGAAAAGGTTTTATTCCAATCCTCAACAACAGCATCCATCACAATGCACAGTAAAAACAAAAACAAAACAATACATTTGCCAATGTAAGAATATAAAATAGGTAGTAAACCTTTAAAAACTGTAAATACTTTTATATACATTTTCCACTGGCTAAACCTACTGACTAGTAATTTTTTTATTTTTTTGGAGCAGGGTATCGGAGATTGAATTTAGGGGTTCATGTGTGCTAGGCAAATGTTCTAAGACTGTGTTCCTATCAACTTTCAATTGCTACCTCCTCAAACTAAAACTGAGTATCTGTTAGTACTTTCAATGAGGAAACCGGCTTGTTAAACATAAAATGCAGGAAGTTTGGGGTCGACTGCACTTCAAAAAACTAACCTTCTGAATAGTGAAACCTGACACTGGTGGTGTTCAACTTCAATACAAAACAGAATTCTTTTTTCCTCCCTCCCTCCCTCCCTTCCTTCTTTCCTTCCTTCTTTCTTGCTTGAGACAGGGTCTCACTATGTATCTCTGGCTGGCCTGGAACTTGCTGTGTAGACCTGGCTAGGCCCCGAACTCACAGGGATCTGCCTGTCTCTGGCCTGCAGACACTGAGATTTAAAGATGTTAGCCACTGTGGCCAACTTCTATTTTCTTAATTTTCCAAGTGCACATGCCTAGAATTTGCAATCAGAGAAAACTTGTGATTTTCCAAATAACTTGATGTTTCTTCCAAACTGTTTCTTTAGGAAGAATTTGGAGGTATCATATATTATCGTCAGAAAGGTGTGGTGCTAGATGGTTCTAGCTGTGGCAGTCGGAGAACACGGCAGTAAGGAAGCAGAGGGATGAATTCAGGTGTTCGACCTGCTTTCTCCACCGATTCAGTTCAGGACTCCAGCTCGTGGGATGCTGCTGCCTGCATTCAAGGTAAGTCTCCTCCAGTGTCAGGTCCCCTGGAGCGGAAGCTACAGGCAGGTATGAGTCACCCAATGCGCTACTTGAGTGCAAACCAGTCTTCTGCAAGAGCAGTGCATGCTCCCAGCCACTGAGCCATCTCTTTCCATATGCGGATGGAGCACTTTCAAGGTGTGCGGACAACCGCCGAAGGCATCATTAGGTTGGACGCACTCTCAATGGGTGAGTTTGGACAAAGGCCAAAGAGACCACGCCCACCTGTGCTCTAATTATGCTTTATAGTAGTTCTAGTCTTAAGAATAGACAGCTTATTCTAGGAGATGGGCTTTTCCCCCTTGGACTGGTGATTGACAGGCCTGTTGTAGAATATTATTTTAAGATGTGTTACACTTGTTTATGCTGTAGAACATTTGTTTTAGTGATGCAAAGATTGTTGCATTTGTTTAACTCTGTGAAGCTGTGATTCTTTGCCTGTCTAAGACACCTGATGGTTTAATAAAGAGCTGAATGGCCAATAGCAAGGCGGGAGGAAGGATAGGTGGGGTTGGCAGACAGAGAATAAACAGAAGGAGAAATCTGGGAGGAAAGAAAAGGAAGGATCAAGAGAACAAGGAGAAGAAGGCATCAGGGGCCACCCACCCAGCCATGGAGTAAGCGCGAAAGTAAGATATACAGAGGTAAAAGATAAATGCGATAATTAGTTAAGAAAAGCTGGCTAGAGGGGCTGGAGAGATGGCTCAGAGGTTGAGAGCGCTGACTGCTCTTCCAGAGGTCCTGAGTTCAGTTCCCAGCAACCACATGGTGGCTCACAGCCATCTGTAATGACATCTGGCGCCCTCTTCTGGCCTGCAGGCATACATGGAAGGAATGTTGTATACATAATGAATGGATAAATCCTTAAAAAAAAAGGAAGAAACAAAGAAAAAGAAAAGCTGGCTAGAAACAAGCCAAGCTAAGACTGGGCATTTATAAGGAAGAATGAGTCTCCGTGTCATGATTTGGAAGGTGGCTGGTGGGCCCTAAAAGAGTTAAAAAACAGCACCACACAGGCCCGTTTGGATTAGGAGGGAACAGTGATTTGCTCTTGTTCTTTACCCTAGGTCTCAAGAGTTACCAATCGTGACTGCCTGTTTCTCCGGCCTAGGAAAGCAGAACTGTAATAGCTCCAAGGATAGCCCAGGCATGGGTAGAGTTTGAAAGCTGCTCAGAGAAGTCTAGTGAGCAGCAATACTAAAGAGCTGTGCCTTAAAAATCTCTTCAAATAAGATTCTACACTGACTTCACCAAAATACAATGCTGGGCATTTCCTTCCTCTGTCTTCAGTGAGTAGATATTCATCTAGAGACATGACTCGGATTTCAGTCTTCTGACTAGGAACCACAGTCATGGAGTTTCAGTTTCTGGTTGTACAAGCTGCTGATTATGAAGTGGGGAGGAGTCTATCCTCAGCGACCTTCAATAGTGTGGAGAAAAAAGTAAAAATATGAGAAACAGAAACCTTATGAAGGACATGAAAGGCAGAAGCACAATGTTAGTATCTCTATTATGCATCCCAGACAGAAAAGAATTGGAGGAAGCTACACTTGAGGAACCAATGAAGAGGCTGGACATACAGCTTAGAGGTTAAGAGCACGCTGCTCTTGCATAGGACAAGTGTTCAGTTCCTGCACCCACAGGGCAGCTGACAGCCATCTGAAACTCCAATCCCAGGGGTTCTCATACCCTGTTTTGGTTTCTGTTGGCACTGTGGGTACATGCAGTGTGCATAGATGTACATGTAGGCAAAATACTCAGGCACAATTGAATAAAATCAATATTTTCTACGAATATTATAAAACTTATATTTATGACCAAGAATTAAAATCTTTTTATCTTTCCCCACCTTTAAGCAAATATTTCAATCCTCCAGAACCAGGAAAAAACATTATTTACACAAAGAACTCTTCTTGTATTCTAGGAATTTGATGGCCTGGCGCAGCGACCCTTTTCTCCTTCCTCCAATTTCCTTTCTCCTTCCTCCATTTCCAATTCTTTTCAGACTAGTAAATTGAACAAGACTGTGAGATTGGACTCCAGTCAACGAAGAAGAGACACAACCACCATCAAACCACCAAACACACTTCCTGTCTCTTGTGTGTCCACTCTTCTGAGCACATTCACTTGCTCAAGCGTAAAGCTTGCCTGGCCCAGACACTTCAAGTGGAACGGTGGTCTCTTCCTTTGCTAACTCCAATCCCAGGGGACCCAACGCCCTCTCCTGTCCTCCTGGGGTACTGCAACACAAGGTGCAGGCAACCACTCAGGTAATCATAAACACAATGGGTATGTGTGTGGAATGAATAAAAATTTCCCTAAATGAAGTGATTGAAAAACGCCAGAGAATGCCAAACAGTAATGGATAGGGGGAAATCCTGTAGATTTAAGCGTGTAACTAGCCAAGAAAAAAACCTGCGGTGTCTAGACATGAGGAATCCACCTACCAGAAGGGCAAAGACCATAATGGCCATTTTTTTGTTTTTTCTTTTCTCTCTCTCTTTGTTTTTTCGAGACAGTTTCTATGCATAGCCTTGCCTGTCCTGGCACTCGTTCTGTAGACCAGGCTGGCCTGGAACTCACAGAGATCCGCCTGCCTCTGCTTCCTGAGTGTTGGAATTTAAAAGACGTGCACCCCCACTGCCCCGTTTCAAAGCAACTTCGGCTACAGAAAGAAA
This sequence comes from Ondatra zibethicus, assembly GCA_004026605.1. Taxonomy (NCBI): domain Eukaryota; kingdom Metazoa; phylum Chordata; class Mammalia; order Rodentia; family Cricetidae; genus Ondatra; species Ondatra zibethicus. The sequence goes on from PVIU01019312.1 coordinate 14,280, forward strand.
ATAAACGGATTTTTGAGCTACTTCGGGGAAAAGATCTTAGAACCCGCCACAAACACTAATTAGGGTAGCGTCCACCGGTAGCCTAGGCAATGGGCACACCTTGGAAAGCGCGGCTTGACCACGCCCACTTCCCCCTGGCGCTCCTCTCCGGGGCTCTTTCCCGCCGCCGTCCCGCCGCGCACGCGCGCACGCTCCCGCCCACTTCGCCTGCGCGGCGTGAGGACGCCGCTCGCTCCCGGAAGTAGGAGGCGTCCGGCGGAGTTTGTGTGGCAGCCGAGCGCGGTAGTTTTCTTCCAGGGGAGAAAGGCGGCTTCGCGGGGCTCGGCGGCGTGGGAGCGAGCGTCGGCGGCCATCTCCCGGCGTGAGAGGCGGCATGGAGGACGAGCGGGGCCGGCCGCGTGGCGGCGGCGACGCGGCTCAGCAGAAGACGCCGCGGGCCGAGTGTGAGGAGCCGCGGCCGCTGAGCATGGAGGTGAGGGTGCTCGCGCGGGGCTGCCTCGCTTTCCTGGCTCCGTCCCCATCCGGGCGGGCCCGCCTCGGCTTGAGGGAGGAGGTCGGGCGGGAAGTTCCGAGTGAGAATTCTGCGTAAACATTCGGCCTGCGCGGGCGCACTGCCCTTCCACCAGCCCCGCGGCGCTGATTGGCTGAGCTAGCGCCAGCGCTCGCCCACCTCCGGGTGGGGTTCCTAGCCGCCTGGGGTGCTCCCCGCAGCCTGTGCCTGCCCCAGACCACCACACTGCCGTCTCTACCCGCTCCCGAAGGGACCCCCCTCCCCGGCTTCCCCTGTCCCCTAACTATCTCGAGAATCCAGCCACAACCGGCTTCCTAAGTAGTTTGGTACCCCACTGGTCCATCCTCGCGACGGCGGCAAGACCTGTACTCCTCTTGATACCCATCAAGATGTAGGCAAGCGCTGCGGCTTGTGAAGGAGACGCTAAAAAAAGTCCGTGCTTTTTCGTCGCAGGAGTTGAGCACTGGAAATCCAGGGTTTTCGCGGGGCTGCCCAGCCGTGAAAGTGTAGGGTCAAAACCAAAACGTCAAAACGTGGATGTTCGGGACATGCTTCCTAGTGCCTTTGTTCTTTCCATTTACACCTTCGTGTAGTAGCCAGAATAATCTTTAAAATGTTATTTTTTAATGCATATGTGTGTATGTGTGTAGTGGATGCCACGAGCGTGCAGGTGCCTTCAAAGACCAGAGTTAGAGGTTAGACATGGATCCTGGGGACCAAACTCCCGTCCTCTTGCAAGAGCAGATATTGCTCATGAGTGATCTTTTAAACTCTGAATCTAGTTTACTCCCATCGTTCCGTTCCTTCAGTTTGCCCCTGCCGCCTTTGCCCATTGCATAGTGAGCATCTTTGCTATCCACTCTGACTTCCCTGTGTTCTTTAGTAGGGGGTTTTCTTTCTTTAGGATCTTATGTTCCCCTTGGCCTGACCACTCTTCCACCGGATCTTTACAGCGTTTTCTTTCTGAGCTTGTTAACTGGGTACTTTGGAAGGCTGACAGAGGCTTGCATTCGCCCTCTCTGGAACGATGCCCCTTTTGTTCTAATCCGTGTTGTCAATAACATCACCTAAGTCAGTTTTAAAGCTAATTTGCAGAGCTTCTCCTAAGAGAAATTGAGGATACTTCATTGTCTTCAAAGCCCTGAAACTTTGAAATGGAATGCTTTGTGTCCCAGACCTGTGTTCACATTGATTTTAGCGACTATTTTGTCAGTTAAAACCTTACTGTTACGTGCTTTTAACAAATGAATATATATTTTCCCCCTTGACTTCAGCCTTACAAAGTTGTTTGTTGTTTTTGAGATTTATCTAGTAAATTTCCATTGACTCTAGCTTCAGTGGTCGTTGTAAACCAGTAGAAGAAGAAGAAACATTTTAATGTTTGGGCATTTTTGTTTCAACCTGCAAATGCAAAAGCTTTTCTTTTGTAAGTAGATAGTACATAGTTTTGGTAGTTTTGTCAACAAGAGTGTGGAAACAGGAGTTATTTAGAAGTAGTTACTTTGTAGTTACGCTATAAAAGTCTCAGTTCAGAAACAGTAGGTTATGTTCACTTGAAAGAGCTTTCAAAGGTCAAGATAGAACCTTTCTCTATAGAAAAACCCAGCAACTTTTAAGGTGACTCATTTTTATTCTGAAAAGTGCAGCCCAGCCATAAGTTCCACACTCTAAAGTACTTCTCTACAGTATAGCAGATTAATGTACAAGTTCATAGCACTTCCCGTGGTGTGAAAGGAGTGCATGACCTGGACGTTTGCAGTGCTGAGTTCATTACTGCAGGGGGTAACATTGATCTGTCAAGATCAGTTTAAGTTAGGGACTGCATTATGGCCAAGTAAATACACATTAATATGCTATTAGCAAAATAAACTGTTTCTGACAGTGTTGAAAACATAGTTTATAACATCGCATGTCGAACATAATTAACTTTAGAAGTTAGTGTATTTGTGGTTTAGATCTACCCGTGGGGAAAATAGAATGGAGTCATATGACAGAAAAGCAGCACTGTAGATCTGAATAACTGATGAATGTGTGACAATTTATGAGCTTTGAAACAGAGTGCATGTGTTTAAGTCCTGTGGCGTTTTAGTAGTGGATTGGAAGTCTGTTTTCTCTTCTTTCTGGGTGGGTTCTGTTAGCTTTGTGAAATAAAGCCAGACTAAAAAGTTCTGAGGAAGTCGCTGATGCATACACGCACAGTGGTGTAAAAGGTCACTTAAACTTGGCTCAGTTTCAGGGTATTGTTTGTGAAAGAACTTGTTTACAGTCTGATGATCGTAAAGTAAAATTACCATTTATTAGAAGTTAGCCTGCTATATACACAATCTCATATTTAGAATAAATGCTACCTAAATACTGTTTACCATTAGCAAATACCGTCTAGGACAAGTATATCTGTATATGTGAGGGAACTGCATGTCAGTGGCCCAAGGCCCTGCTGCTGTAAATGGCTAGCTGGGGCCCAGCTGTCATTCTCTGACTCTAATTCTGTCCTCTTTTTACTTAGCTTCATTGCATCTGAAGAATCTCATGACTCAGAGTAGAGCAGGGCCAATTATATTGGAAACACATCTTTCATCTTCCTGCTCTCCTTCACTGGCACCAAGGGGAGCCTTTCGTTGAACATATAGCATGGAGAACCCTTAGGAATTTGCATCTTTAAAAATAAAATATATTTGTACTAATTGTAAATTATCTCTCTCCCTTTTTCATAGAAAAAGCAGCGATGTAGACTTGATGGCAAAGATACAGATGGATCTAAGATCATTACCTCCAATGGAAGTGACTTCAGTGACCCAGTTTACAAAGAGATTGCAATGACAAATGGCTGTATTAATAGAATGAGTAAGGAGGAACTCAGAGCCAAGCTCTCAGAATTCAAACTTGAAACAAGGTAATTAAAACTAACCTTAACCTGCTACTGTACACTCTGCTTCTTAAAAACTAGAATCACTTTACAGTTACAGAAGTAGTACCTGCTTGTTTTAGAAAATCTTGAAAAGACTAAACAAGAAAAGAAAATCCTATTATGAGATAATTCAAATTACAACTGTAATTTATATTCTTTAGCTTGAGTCTTGGCATGCAACTTTGTTTTGTTCTGCTTTAGATAGCTAAGGAAGTCTCCGAATCAAAGTCTGTGACTATGTTTGAAATGCACCACATGCATAGTCATGGCTGTTATAGCAACTATGTTGCTTAAGTTTTACTTTTGAGAAGAGTTCTTGTATAGTCTGAGCTGGCCTTGAGCACACAGTCCTCCTGCCTCTGCCTCCTGGCTTGTTCACCATATTGGTCTTGAAAATTTTGCTTAATAGTTGGTCATTTACTTGACAATGATAGGGGATATTTTTATTTAGTTCCATATATTTTTATAACAGGTTTGTCTGAAATCAGGTAGAAATCCTTCACTTACATACAAATCAGTTGCGTTGTTTTAGCTTCTGAGGGAGCTGTTGTGTCCGTCACATTAGCCGTACCGAATGAGAGTGTAGCTTAGTGAACCCTCTGTCTTCTGAGAAATAGACACCATATGTTTACAGAACTATTTTCTACCCCTTCCCACTTTTTGTTTTGTTTTTTTTTTTTTAAAGTTTGGGGTATGTGGCATTCTGACTTTTAGCACCCAGAAATAGGCACAGTGTTTGATATCAAGCAAAAAAACTTGACTATGTGTAATAGTTGAGAACATTATTCCTATCCCTCGAAGTGGACTGTCTCCACTAGCTTTCAGGTGGGACTTGTCCCCTTTCAGACTATCTGCCGCAGTTTGTAAGGAAAGTCTTGATTTTGTTTTCTCTTGGCTCTTTCCGTTATTAAAGTACAGCCTGTGGCCTACAGAAGATGTCTGAGAAAACTTGTTCTTCCCATGTGTGAAGATCAGCTGCTTACTCCTGGCTTGCATGGGAGCTAGAGATCTAGATGTATGTTTATACATTTACTCAACAAGCCTGTATTGAACCGTAAGCACTACACTAGACACTGTTGTTATAAAGGTAAATACAGATACAGTCCCCCACTGGGAGAATCTCAGTCTTGAGAAAACACACAAATGTCACAGTTAGAATGGTCAGGGTAGTGTTGGAAATCTGAGGTTGCAGAACAGTATGTCCAGGAGTTCAGAATTGGGACATTTAAGTTATGCCAAGTAGGAAAGGGAAGGGGCATATTTCAGGCAAAAAGAAATTAAAAACAAAAGAAAAAACCAGAAAACTTATAATTTCTATTTGTGTGCTTTCAGTCATATATTCTTATCTTTATTGTACAACCAAACTTAAGGAATTCAAAAGCACACTGTGTATCAAGGCTACAGCACACAGTGCTCTCCATCCACAGCTTGTGTACAGCGTGCTGTGGGGAGAAGGAATGCTAGACAGTGACACTGAAATGGTTCCTCAAGCAAAGTGAAGGAGTCCTATGCTGAAGTCCTTTTTCCTTGTGACGGAAGGAAGCCACTGAAGATGACCTGCAGGAAAATTGAATTAGTGCTCAGTTCTTAAGTCAGGTGAAGCAGTATGCTGCAGGCTGTGATCACAGGCAGCCTCTGCCATAGTCTGGGAAACTAAGATGTAGTAAGAGGGGCCTGGTTGGTTTCTGTCCTCCCACCAGGTCCCACAGTCATTAGGTCCCAGAGAAAATCACACAGAGAGTCTCCATAAGTTACAAACGGATTGGCCCATTAGCTCAGGCTTCTTGTTAGCTATTAAGTTATATTAACCCATTATCCCTATCTATGTTAGCCACATGGCTCAATACCTTTCTCAGCAGGGCAGGTCACATCCTGCTTCTTCGGTGGTCTGGAAGGAATGCCGAGAGACCTTCCTGCTTCCCAGAATTCTCCTGGTCTAATAGCCCCGCCTCTACTTCCTGTCTGGTTGACCCATCTATACATCCTGGCTAATGGCCAATCAGCGTTTATTTAAATCATGATTGACAGAATACGGACAATTCTCCCACACCACTAAGAGAAGCCATAGTGGAGAGGATTGAGGACAACCTGGTTCAGGTAGTGTTCAGAGGTAGACCTGGTAAACATGACATTTGGATAAGGAGGAGCCAGGCGGATGTTAGAGAGAAGTTTTTACCCAGGGCAGCTAGTTCAGTGGCTTAAAACATGTAACTTTTAAGTCTCTGATTGGCAGTGTGGCCAAAAAATAAAAAACCTACTTCTAGTCGACCTGAGACTATGTTAGTGTTCACTCAAAGTGGGCTCTAGGGTGTTGTATCCTGAATTACTTTTGAAGTAGCTATAAGACATTCAACTTTAGGGCCATAATGCTTTCATACCCTTAAGAATTTTTTGCTTGTTTAGTTGTCTAACCTACGAATACCAGAAGAAGGAGTACAACATGTTCAGTGTGTCTGCATTTTCTCACTCAACATTACAGTTGGTCCGGTTATCTTCAGTTTTTATATTATATATGTCTTAGCATATAAGGCAATGTTATGTATGGTGTGTGTGTGCGCGCATGCAGTTATGGCTTGAAGTACTAGATACAATGAAGAAAAAACTTCTCTTGTGAGGGAAAATTTCTCGCATTAAGCATTTTGTTTTCATTAGCTCTTTGCTAACTTAGCTTTGAGTTTTTCCTTCCCTCCATTTGTCTTACCTCACGTTTGTTAGTTATGCTGTGATTTGGACTGTTCAACCTAGTGCCTATAGTTAGGACGTAGGATTCTCGACTGTAACATTTACCTAATCTTCTGTTTTTTAGAGGGGTCAAGGATGTCCTAAAGAAGAGATTGAAAAACTATTACAAGAAGCAGAAGCTGATGTTGAAAGAAAGCAGTTATGTGGACAGTTACTATGACTACATTTGTATTATTGACTTTGAAGCTACTTGTGAAGAGGGAAACCCAGCTGAGTTCATACATGAAATCATCGAGTTTCCTGTTGTTCTGTTGAATACGCACACCTTAGAAATAGTAAGTGAGTTGTTGCATTTTCATCTTACTTTGAGTAGCAACTGTTCTGGTGCTCAGTAGGAAACTGGAAGTGCCTGTCTGCCATTTTAGCTGGAAACAGAATTCGAAAAGGAGATTTTTGTACATTGCTGTGCGCTCCCTATCAACATGGTTATTTAATAGAGGAACCATAATGAAGCAATTCCAGGACCTGCTTTTCTTCTTCTGTGAGCTGAAATTGTGGTGCTTTTCTGGTGCTCGGAACAGCTGAGTAGATGGCAATCTCTAGGGAAGTTCAGAGACAATGGAAAAATACCCTGGTGCCTGCCCCTGGCCGCAGAGGTAAGAGTCTAGTTCTGTGGACGGCCCTTGGCATCAGCTTACTTTTTAGAGCACCGTAGGCGGTTTTGGTGTTCAGTGAGGGTGGGGGATAGTTTGTAGAAATAATTGCTGATGGCATTGCGGGGGCGATAGTAACTGGACCTAAATTCCCTAATCAGACTCTGTATACCCTAGGTAATTGCTGGCATTGCATTGTTAGTTCAGGGCATTATAGAATGCACTCCTAAACATACTTCTTACTTTTAAAATGTGATCGAGGAGATGTCACAAGGCCTCCTCTGTCTAGTCACTAAGTCCAGAAAGACCTTGTACATGGTAATGTGTTATGTTCTTCATCTCCATCCCCCTTAGTGGGGGGTCAGAGGACAGCTTTGGGGAGTTCTTTCCTCACACCTTCTTGAAGCAGATCTCTTACTATTTGTTTCACCTGCGTGATCCAGCCTGTTTCTAAATTTGTCTGTTCCAAAACAGATTAATAGTCAAAAGGGAAAATGGCAGCTTTGCAGGCTAACTCAGACGATTCCATTTCTTCTCTGAGCTTAGGACACTGATGTAGCACCTAGACAGTAGGTTGCATTGCCTTCTGGTGTGTTCTCATGTTGTCCCACCGCAGAGAAATCCTCCTCTTACTCCACTCTACTGGTGCTGTCCCTCTTTTTATTTATGGAAAAACCCTTCAGTGAGTGCCACTTGCTTCTGTCTTAACTTGCTTTCTTCCCGTCATCTCTTATACCCACTCCATTCAATCAAGCTTAAACTTTATATTCTCTTTAAAAAACTTATGAAGGTGTGTGTGTGTGTGTGTGTGTGTGTGTGTGTGTGTGTGTGAGTGTGAGTGCACACGACAGCCCATGTGTAAAGGTCAGAGGATAACTGGGGAGATGGTCCCCTCCTCCCATTTTGTTTAGGAAGGATCTCTTAGTTCTCTTGCCTACCTATTCCAGGCTTCTGGGCAATTCTTCATCAGTAGGTCTGTGTTTCTATCCTTGTTACCAGCTAATTTCAACACAGTGGCCCAAGGCCACTTTAAAAACCTTGCCATGACTCCTGTTTTAACTTTAAATAAAAAACATATTCCATGCCTTACCTATGATTATCTCCTGTTTTTATGAATTTATTTATTATTAAACCCATGCATTTTATTTGTTCAATCTCAAGCTGATTTCCTATGACTGAAGCCTCATATTTTCAAAGAAAATGTATCATTTTTAAAACCCATTATCGTAATGCACCAACTTTAATAGGCTTAATGTTCTATAAACAAAATGACCAACATTTTACATGCCAAGAAAATACTTACCTCAACTTTGAAGGTTTGCTTTTAGACACTTGCTGACATCATGTTTTTAAAAAACAAAATAAACTGTCTTTACATTTAAATATCAGAGGACTTTTTGTTGGAAAGTCTCCTTAGGAACTCTAAAATGATCTGCCATGAATAGCTATCTATTTCTGCTGTGGCTGGATTTGTTTTTTGTGTGTGTCCTGTACTATCGTCACATAAAGCGCTTTCCCTTGTGTCCCTCCCTGCAGGAAGACACGTTTCAGCAGTATGTGAGGCCAGAGGTTAACTCACAGCTTTCAGATTTCTGCATCAATCTCACTGGAATTACTCAGGTGATAATTCTGTCTTAATTTTTATTTTATTAGTTTTGGTGGTGGGTGCTTGTTTATTTTGAATTTGAAAAGAAAATTTTAAATCTGATTTATTTTGTGAATAGGATAAAAATATCATTATGAGCAATTTAATGTGTTGTTTTCCTTGTTTGGTAAAAGTTTTTCATACTGTAATTAAAACAAAAACTAAGAGATGGTTTATAGAGATGGTTCAGCAGTTAGGAGCATTGGCTGTTCTTCCAGAGGACAGGGGTTCAATCCCCAGCACCTTCTGTAACTCCAGATCCGGGTTCCAGTGCCCTCTTCTGGCCTCCATGGGCACTGAACGTGCACATGGTGCACATGAAGGCCGAGTACACATGCACAGACAATTAAAGGGCTTTTTAAAATAATAAATTAATAATTATCTATAGTAACAAATAATAATGACAATTTTTTTAAACAAACAAAAGGCCTTAGGACTGGTGCAGCGGTGTATGCTATAGTTTCACTTGCTAAGGGAGTAAGGGGCTCAATTCGGAGGCTAGATGCTCTCTTGAGCTCAGACATTGGAGACCAACTTGGGCAACACTGACAGAGCCTCTCTTCAGAAACAAAAGCCAAACTACATCTGATAGCATTTTTGTTACTCCCTACCGCCCCTGGAGTTGTAGTGATGCAGTCAAGATGTTAGTTGTAAACTGGGTGATGGTGGCGCTCGCCTCTAATCCCCGCACTCAGGAGGCAGATCTCTGTGAATTTGAGCCAGCCTTATCGATAGAGCTAGTTCTAGGACAGCTAGGGCTGTTGCACAGACAAACCCTGTCTCAAAAAACAAAGAAAAGAATTTAGTTATAAAATGGAGCTTTAGTAAGATAAGTGTCACTGCTATATTTAGATAGGATTTGGAACATGTCTATTTACAATCTTGACTATGTACCTTTGGTAGTCTATCTCTGGTTTCTGTTTATGTTTTAATATATAGGCCTTTTAAAATTTATTTGGATCCTTCATTAGTTTCACTCTCTCTACACATAGTTCAGTGCCCACAGGCTACTCACAGGCCAGTCTGGTCAGGCCAGTCTGGTCCAGCAATCCTTCTGTTGAGCTTCACTCTTCCCAGTGACTCTAGGTCACCTGTGTCATTAACAAAACCAGGACGATCTTAATTCTTAATCTTGGGAGAGTTGTATACTCACTTGAAAGCAGTCTTTAATTCTTGGCCATAAAATGAGTTAATTTTCTCAGATTAACATTTAGGTGGTAAGTAGGTCTAAGTCATTGAAGTCACAGAGTTTAACAGTTCAGGAACTGTCTGTTCTCTCTGGTCTATGCCTGGGTGTGTTGCAGGTGTTGCAGGGCCACAAGCTGTAGCTGCCCTGACCTTGCTCTCTTCCTGTGTCTTCAGGATCAGGTAGACAGAGCCGATGCTTTCCCTCAGGTCCTGAAAAAAGTAATTGAGTGGATGAAGTCAAAGGAGTTAGGAACTAAGTACAAATACTGCATATTAACAGATGGGTAAGTAGGAAAATACGGTTCGAATCCTTTTTAGCAATGAAGAAGCTTTTACTCATCAAGTGTCTAGACTGTCCGTGCAGTGTTACTTACTAAGTCCCCAGGAATCACTGCACAAGAAAGGGTTGTTTCTTTTCATATTCTTTTCCTGATTAGAATTCCCAGTATGGAAGGCAGGAAAGAAAATGACCATCACATTGTCTGACGGGAGACCCAGAGGGGTACATACCCTGCAGAACTCTGGAACACTTGTTCCGTCGTGAAATTTGCTTGCTCCCAGAGGCTACAGCTTGACGTCCACACAGAGACACGGACACACCTACACCTGTTTTCACCTACCATTATTCAGGTTGCACATTCACTGGCAAGGTTACCCTTTCTCTGTCCACTTGGTTTCTCCTCCTGGGAGATGCTCTTCCTCATCACCTTGTCCTTGAGCTTTACCCTGGCGCCACAACGCATGTCTGTCTTTCCAGCTCTTGTGAGAGTCTTCAACCATTCTGACTAGCTGATGTGTAGTCCTCTTGTAAGGAAGTTGAAAGTCCTTTCGGAGCACATCCTTTTATCACCCAGTAGTCTTCACAGCACTTCCTGTAGTGCCGAGTCCACAGTTACCTGGTAAATGGAAAGGGGAGTGAGAGCTGGGTGTCGGGGCTGTTCTGTCATCCCCACCTGAGAGTCGGAGGGTTAGGGGTTCAAGGTCAGCCTATGTAGTGAATTTAAGGCAATCCTCAGACATTGTACCACAGTGTCATTAAAGGTGAAGAAGAAAGCCCTAAGAGCTCTGGTCTCCTGTCTGCCAAGGTGGTGTGCTCCCATGTTAAGTTGTTGCTGACGTAGAAGACTTAGAGCTCTTTACATATGACCTTAAATTCTGGGACAGATCATTCAAAATCGGAATTTTGTTTGTTTGTTTGTTTGTTTTGCTTTTTAATTAGAACAATAGCAAAAACAGTAATTGATGCCCCCAGAAACAATTAGGCAGCTCAGGCAGTTGTCTGGTGAGGGCTGATGATGGCTGTTAAAAGTACACAGAAGAAGTAGGACCCTAGGGAATGTAGTTATTTTTGATTTTATAGCAGCCAAATTGAGGGGTTGTAAAATTTGCAGCTGTTCTTGACTCTGCCTAAGAGTAACTTCGAGGTCACTGATTTGCACATTGCACACTCAGTTGGCTGGTTTGATTCTGAGACAAGGCTTCACTGTGGAGCGCTGGGTGGTCTGTGTGCTGCAGCGTCTACAGTGCTAAGATTAAGTAGTGTGCACTACACCCTGCAGTAAGCACAGTGGAGGAATAGCAGGCTAGGTTGTGTGTTCACCCCTAAAATTTGTCTCTAAGTTAGTTGCTTACATGTTTTATGTCTTAAAGAGCTTAACTAAAATGACAAATTTGCAAGTAATATGCAAGTCTAGCAGTTACACAAAGGAACTCAGCGAGGTGACAGTTTGACAGGAATAAGAGCCATGAGCAATCAAGATGAGGAGCCCTGGTGAAGAAAATACTGCATTTTTTCTTAAGCTTATAAATTTTTCTGGGAATCAAGGTTAGTAAGTTCTCAGCTTGGTATTTTGTATGAATATGAGAATGTCAATGTAAGTAGAACACAGAAAGAACAACTTAAAATATTCTTTGTAGTACTGGTGTAGCGTTTACTTTATCCCCTTTCTCTCTATAAGTTCCTGGGATATGAGTAAGTTCCTGAACATCCAGTGCCAACTCAGCAGGCTCAAATACCCTCCTTTTGCTAAAAAGTGGATCAATATTCGAAAGTCATACGGAAACTTTTATAAGGTAAAAATTTTACTTTTTAAATTAGTTATGCTGATCATATTTGCCCAACTTTACATATATATTCAGCTGTGATTTTGTATGCATATTAAAAAACTTTTTTAAATTTATTTATTATGTATACAATGGTCTGCCTGCATGTGTCCCTGCAGACAGAAGTTGACACCAGATCTTATTACCGGTGGTTGTGAACCACCATATGGTTGCTGGAAATTGAACTCAGGACCTCTGGAAGAGCAGTCAAAGCTCTTAACCACTGAGCCATCTCTCCAGCCCCTAAAAAACGTTTTTAAGTTTTTAAAATTTTGATTTTCTCTGTATGCATGTATTTATAAAATTATATAAGTGTTTTATGGGCCCCTATCTTCATTAAAATGCTGATTTTGAAGTAAAGGATGAAATAGCTGTCCTGGTTTCTGTGCTTTATTTTTCTTCTGTACAGTTTGTCAGTTTGGACATAACTTAAGATCATATAAACTGGTGTAGTCGAGACATGCTTCCTTATTTAAGCACTGGATGTAACGTACAAGTGACCACAGTTGCAGGGCACAGAAGTCTCTCTTGGCTCTCAGACAGTTGAGCGAATGTCCCCATGTTTAGGCGTCATATACCCAGGTATATAAATCTAAGTACAAATCCATCAGTAGTTTTTGAAGTAGCACCCCATCTCTGCAGAAAGTTGAGCACTATTTAATCATTTTCATTAGAATTTGCATTTTCAGTGCTTGTGCATCAAGAGTCTCTTGAGAACTCCGGTGTATGCTAGTGCTCTCCTTTCTATGGAACTTGGGCTTTTTCCCTTGCAGCTGTTAATACCCTTCCTTTGTTCTGTGTGTACAAGTGTTTTGATTATTAGGTCCCATGGGGTTTCTTTTCTGGGCCTGTGTATTTGATGTTCTGTATGTCCCTTCAACCTTGGTGGTAATCTCTTTATTTAGCTTTGGGGATTTTTCTTTTATGATTTTGTTAAAAATATTTTCTGGACCTTTGACCTAGGTTTCTTCTTCCTTTGTATCAGTATTTGTAGGATTGGTCTTTTCATAGTCTCCTATCCCAGGTGTCTTGTGTGGTTTTCACTTGGTTTGTTTATTTTTGTTTTTGTTCTCTTTTGTTTAAGATTTATCATTTTCTTTTGATTGATCATTTCTTTTATAGTGTCTTTATGACCTGAAATTCTCTCTTCTACCTCATTTTCCTCTGAGTTTTTTATTTTGACTTACTGAATCGAGTTTTATTTTTGATTTTTGTCTTTTAGAGTCAGGATCTTACTGTGTAGCTCTGACTGTGCAGGAACTCACTATGTAGACCAGACTGGCCTCAAACTCAGATAGACCCTCCCAAGTGCTGGGATTAAAGACGTGTTCCATCACACCAGGCAGTTTACTTTAATGCTTCTCTTTCTCTTTTAGATTTTACTTTCATGCCTTGAATTGTTTTTATTATTTCATCCAACCGTATATTTTCCTGGTCTTCATTCAGGCATATTCTTGTTTAGGTCGTTGAGCATATTCATAATTGCTGTCTTGAAGTTTTTGTCTTGTGCCTTAGTGAAATTGCTTCTCTCTGGGAAAAGTAGAATAGGGTACTACTGACTGTTTTTTAGTTTTCAGTTTAACTGTTCAGAGTACTTAAAGTACTTACTAAGCTTTTTATTTTCCAGGTTCCTAGAAGCCAAACCAAACTGACAATAATGCTTGAAAAATTAGGAATGGATTATGATGGGCGGCCTCACAGTGGTCTTGATGACTCTAGGAATATTGCTAGAATAGCAGTTCGGATGCTTCAGGATGGATGCGAACTTCGAATCAATGAAAAAATACACGGAGGACAGTTGATGAGTGTGTCCTCTTCCTTACCAGTAGAGGGCGCTCCAGCTCCACAAATGCCACACAGTAGAAAGTAGCTGCATATTTGTTGGTTCAGTTGCTACGATTGCATCCCAGCTAGTGCAGCCTCAAGCACCTTAAACATTTAAAACCCTATTACAGTTACAGAGAGATGGGTATGTATGCAAACACTCTGTGGGAGAACACACTGAATTCTTTGTCACCAGCACTTTTGGTATGAGCAGTATTTGTTACACAATAGCCATTCCTGCTTAGAGCTGAATTTTATACCATGAGGTGTCCAAGATGTGTTCGTTTGGTTTTAAAATGCATTTTTATTGATTCATTCTTGATGTTGAAATTTGAAATGAATTTCTACATTAATACCATTAAATTAAATATGTTTTTAGAAGTGTGGAAAGAATTGAAAAGTAATGTTTATGTTCCCATTGGATTTTATGTACAACATAGTCCTTTTAGTTTTTGAAGTTTGTAGGTAAAGTTCAACTAAAGTCATCCTATTGGTGTCATTGAGGGAATGCCACATGGGTGCCAGAGTTTGCAGGTGCTCACATTCTATACTTCAAGTAGCATAATGTGTGTGTATAAACTGCACATATTCTCCCGTATACTTAAATGATCTCTAGGTAGCTTATACTTAAAAAAGTATAAAGAAATGGTTGCATTGTTTAGGGACTAAAGACAAGAATAAAAGTGTGCAGTTGATGCACATACAGCCATAGTAGGCCTGACTACATGGCACATGAAGAAGTTGCTCAGCCAGCGGCAGCAGTTGTCCTGTGCACCACACATTCTGCTCCATTCAGCTTAGTGCTTTCTGGGCAGCAAATCCAGGTATTTCCTTCTGGAACACTGCATGTATTCAGGACAGGTAGTTGCCTTAAAGGTCTACAACCAAGCTTGGCAACCTGAGTTTGATTCTCAGGACTCACATTGTGGACTGAGAGAATCAAACTCAAGGATGCCCTCTGACCTTCTTCTTGCACACTGGTGGAATTGAGCCCTCATATACATGTCCTTCCAAAGCAAATAAGCACAATGTAATAAAGTACTGGGGCACATCTACTTTCAACTCATAACTGAAACCTTGTAATAGACTACAGGCTCTGGTAAGAAATCTAGTTGCTGATAAGAATAATGAAGAGTTAGAAGAACCAGCCTGTGGCATACACATGTAACTCCCATACTAGGGAGTTAGGGTGAAGATGAATCTGAGGCCACCCTAGACCACATAAGAGAACCCGACTCCAAAAAGTGTCACAAAAGTTAAAAGTAGAATTATAAGAGATATAACCTACAAATCAGTGGGAGCTTTTAGGGATTTGTTCATTAGCTTCTCTCCATTGTGAATGTATATTTGCCTCACTTTGAGACTGACTTACTGACATTTGTGTTCAGTTAACTGTTTTGTGCCATAGTTAGTAAAAAGTACCTGGCTTGTCTTAGTGAGTAACCAGTGTATATTGGAAAATAATGCCTATTTATAAAATCAGAATGTGCATTGGAGATAATGATGTAAAACTCGATCTGGAGGCCAAAAGAATGGACTTTTGGAATTAAACCCCTCTCGAGCTTTTCCTGGACTAATTTCACTAACATGGCTTGTTTTTTGTTTTGAACCCTTAATAGTGACTGTGATGCCACATTATTTCTGTGGTTAATCCAGGCAAGTAGATGTCATCATGTTCTCCAGCCCTGTGCGTAAGAGAAAGGACAGTAGGCATGCTTGGTGGCATGAGAACTCACTTCAGGCTTATGGGTTTTTTGAGCCAATGAGCTTCTGCCCTGCCAGAGAGGAATGGAAAGTAACGCAACACCATGAGTGACAGGTGCCGCGAGGCCTGCTCGGCTTACTCTTGAGGTGATTTTCCCACGTACGCCATGTTGACACAGGGCAGGTCCATGCCCTTGAAAAATAATTGCTTGTCACCTGATGACATAGTTGCTACCAAATAGCTGAAACTACAATTGGAAAATTGGAGAATGGCAGGAAATACTAATGCCTTCCTGGGTTTTTTGGTTTTTGTTTTTTAAAGCAGGCTGTTTAAATTTCTTCCTGACAAGTAACCAAGTGCTTAACCCCCCCCTTTTTTTTTAATAATTCTAACAGTAAAAGTTTTTATAATTCTTGGTCCAACTAAGTGTTTTACCATCTTTATTCATGTTTTGAGTCTCCACCAACCCTTCTGATTTGGTCTGGCTTCTGCTCTGATGGCTTGTCTTTAACATGTAGAATCAGGTAGTTCTTGGGAGGAAAATGCTGAAGAGTGACTGCCGTTGTGTGTAAAGGTATTTGTACTATTCTATTCTTGTTACTGCTGTAACCTGTTACACTGAGAGTGATATAGTTTCTTAAAGCCTCTGCTCTCTCCGTTGTCATCAATAGCCATGTTAGTTTCCTTGTGTTCCTTTTACTTGCTTGGACACATTGAGATGGTTTTTACCTGTGTTGTTTCCAAATCCACACCAACTGATACATACACTCAGCTATAGTTTGTCTTTCATGTTTGTATTAAATACTGACATGGACTCTGAAAATACTTATTTTCTTTCCACTTTTCCTTTCTTTGAAACAAACAGAAGAATGAAGAAGTAGTTTGTTTTTTTCTTTAAACATTTGTTTTTATGTGTGTGTTTGCCTGTGTGAGTTTAGGTGCACCATGTGCCCTTAGATTCCTGTGGAGCTCTGAGGGTATCAGATGCCACCTTGGAACTGGAGTTACAGGTAGTTGTGAGCCACCTAATGTGAGTGCTGGGAACTTGAATCCATGCTTCTACAAGAGCAGCCATCACTCAACCATGGAGCCATCTCCAGCCCCAAAGAAGTATTTTTCTGATCACCCCCTTCTTTCTTTGCTTTTTTTCTCTTTAGAGACCTGCTTGTCCCTCAGTAGGGATACATTTCCTCAGCTGGGTTAGCATGAAAGACCACGGGAGTCGCTAACATGATACTTAGATACTGTCATTGAGTTATCATTTATTTAAGTGGTAGTTTCTTGAGAGGTGAAACATCACTAGTCCATCTTCCTGAATGTTACCTTACAAAATATTAACGTGCAGACTAAGGTGGAGGGAAGGTGGGTAGTAAGATTTCTAGGGGAGGAGGGATTGTGAGTGATCGGAAAGAGCAGCACCAGAGGGTGTTTTGGAGGCTAGGAGGGCCAGTACCTAGCTGGTACTTTTGGGAAGGACCTTGCCATGTCAGGAAGGAAAAGTAAGAGCGTGCCCTCTTCGATCTCTGTGCCTGTAAAGCTGCTAATAACATCCGGAGGGCCCGCCCTTTTGACCTCACCTGACTTCAGTTTCTACCTCTTGGTACCATCAACAGAGGAATTTGAGGTGTTTCTAAGACATGAGCTTTAGGCTGTGCATTGAAACCATAGCGCTGTGTTCTAGTTAAACTTCTCTCTTGC
The DNA here is from genome assembly GCA_004026605.1 of Ondatra zibethicus. NCBI lineage: Eukaryota > Metazoa > Chordata > Mammalia > Rodentia > Cricetidae > Ondatra > Ondatra zibethicus. The sequence goes on from PVIU01019312.1 coordinate 31,197, forward strand.
TGTGATAATACCATGGCCACAGTCAGCTTGGGAGTAGAGGGCGTGTTTTATCCAACACCTGAGAAGTTAGGGCAGCAAGTCTGGGGAAAGCTGCTTAGTGGTGGCACCGCCCACAGTGGGCTATGCTTTCCTATGTCAATCAAGGAAAAGCCTCAGGTAGGTTCACAGGCCTGTCTGAGGCATTTTTCCCATTGAGACTCCCTCAAGTACCTGTGGGCTGTGTCAAGCTGAAACTAACAAGGAGATACTGTGCCTCCCTCTCTGTTCGTCTCATAAATCTTTCTAAAATGTTCCTGTGCACTTCTATCACAGAAGCCTGCAGTTCTCACCAGATAAAAGTCCTGGCATTTAGACCTTCCAGTCTGGGTTCCTTATATTTTCCAGTTTTCATGGTGGTCGTCTTCCCCAGGTTAATAACTATCCCTGCTTTATGTGTATCACTCTCCTACTTTGGTCTTTGATCCCAACCTACCCTGACTTTGACGATGTCTTCTAATGTTTCCTGTACCCACTAGACCCTTGATTGGTGCCACAGAGGTTTATATTCACATGTTCATAGGTTCTTACATATCGTGTCCTCAGACTTTAACATACAGTGTATAATTGAAAATAGGCTTGGTGAAATATATTCCTTATGGTTTGTACCCCTTCCTGAACCAAAGGAGGTGGGTGGCTTAAATCCCAGTTACTCTGAGGCAAGAGTGGCTGCCTGAATAGTTCCCATCGGAGCCTTCCATTTTCTTCTGTGAACTCTGACTCTCAGAGTCAGAGATATTTAATCCCTATCAATACTTGGCTTTCCCTCTAGGTGCCAGAAAAAGCAAACAAATGCTGAATTCATTCTAGTCTGTCTCTGCATTGCTAATTTTAAACACTCTCCAAGTATCTTTGACCTTGAAATGGTCATTCATTACTTTTCTGTTTTGGAATAATAATTCAACTTTTTTGGTTTGCACAAATACTTTTTTAAAAGAGTTTTAGAAGGAAACTTATTCCATCGCATATTTTTCAGTTTGGTTTGGTTTTTGAGGCAGGTTCTCACTATGCAGTCCTGGCTGTCCTGGAACTTGCTGTGTATATATTAGTCTGGCCTTGAACTCTCTGAGACCCACCTGCCTCTGCCTCTTGAGTGATGAGATTAAAAGTGTGAGCCACCACACCTGGCTCCATTGCACAGTTAAAGCACATTAAATTTCCCAGGTTTTATCTTGTCAGTAGATAGGATATTCACCTTAGCATAAGTACTCATATGTTAGAATAAGCATCATTCTTTATGTCTGATGCGCTCTCAATGCTATAGAAATGAATTCCATTATCCACAGAGGGGCTGGAGAAATGACTCAGTGGTTAAGAGCGCACACTGTCCTTGCAGAGAGCCTGAGCTCAGTCATTGGTCAGCCCCACCTGGAACTCCAGCGCTGAGGAAGCTGACCTCTTCTGGCCTTCATGGGCAACTAGTCACATGCATGAGTGTGCACACATTTTCAAAAAAACAGCCCAAAAGATGAATAAAGATTTTTAAAGTTTATCTTTTTTTTTCTTAAATTACATAGTTAACTACCCCATCAAGATTTTCTAATACAATAAAACCACTGAAAATGCCCATGTTGATGCAAATGTAGGGTTGTATTAGTGCAAATGAAGGAAGATTGCTTTGCCTTATGCTGTCCTACAGGATAAAAGCAGTGAAATATAAAACTTGACCATTCCCTGCTGAGGAAGCCCCCAGGGCAGTCACTTTACTCTGGCTTTACTGTGGTGCTCTGCTCCTGTGTGGGGAAAGGTGGCTGGGCGGGAGAGCAGGAGCCAGTCCCACTGGCCCAATAGATCTCGTCCTTGTATTTCGGTGTTTCAAAGACGTAGAAGTATTTTAAATATTTGATATTAAAGAAATGTAAGCTGTGGAGTGCTCCTTCGTGGGGGAGTCAGGGCGTTAGACCCAGGGTCATGTGACAGTAGCCAAGCTTTGTGCCACAGAGCCAGCATTCATAAAAGAGCACCTAGCAGTCTGTTTAATTTTAAAGCTTGTATCCATATCAGTGTGAGTGCATCCCTACATAAAGAGGAGAAGGAATGGGAATAACTTTTAGGACAGTTTTATTCAGTTTCTTAAATCCCATGCCAAAGACTACATTGTGTTCTGTCTTCAAAACTGAGTTTTAAAGTCACCAGTTAATAATGATTAGCTTCTTGGTCTTTTATTATTGGATACAGCTAGTTGTAGGTTATATGACTGTTAGAAGTATGTGTAAATTAGAATTATACATTCTCAGGTTTGGGAATGTAAGCTCAAAGGGTCTTACCAAGACTTATGTGCATATTAGTTGGTCCTTAGTTAGGGAAACTCTCTAATCCAGTGTATTCAAGAATTGGGATAGTCCAACCTGTTATTTTCAAAACATATTTGTACAGATACAGTATTTTTATATAATTAGTGCTTTAGATTATTTTTATTATACTAGATACTCCTGACTTTATATATGTCAAATATCTATTATGTAATAAAATCAAGTAAAACAACCATCATAGTAAGTCAACCAAATCAAACTAATTTTGTCAGAAAATGAATAAAATATGCTAGTGAATTCTGAAAAAAATGAAATCCATCAAGACACAATATAGACTGATGAAAAGTTATACAGAGGAGTTGAAGAGATTCCTCAGTGGTTAGGAGCCTCAGGATCCACATGGTGGATCATAACTGTCCATGACTCCAGTGGGACACAGTGCTCTTCTGACCTCCTAAGTACTAGGACTCATGGACACATACATACATGCAGACAAAACACGTCCAGTAAATAAACCTTAAAAATGAATCTATAGAAAACAGTGAGGATTTAAACTCTGGTTGATTTACCAGACAAGACTCAGTGTTTCCTCTAAGTTGTAACGTGTCAGTGCTTTGTATGAAATGGTCATCTACTAAGCAGGTTAGGTGGGTACAAGGTGAGGTGTTTTCATTCAGTAAAAGTACATGCTTTGAACTGAGATGTTTGGTAGCGTTAGGAAGTAAGTGCAAACTGCTTTACTAATGCATCAGGCGCTGTCTGTTACTAAATACAAACTGATCTGGTAGCTGGCATCTAATTTGTTTTTCTGCTGGTAGGTTGCAGTAATAATTTTACAAGATTTAAGTAAACTTATTTGTTGTGAGGATAATTATCTTACAGTATAATTCAGAAACATTTTGTGTACCGATTTTATTCAGTTCATCATGAAAATTTTGATAGTCTATAAATTATTCTGTGCTACAATAAAAATAATAAACTACCAGAATATAGTTTCGATGGCCCAAAGTTACTATTTTATTTATTGTCCTAAGAATAATTTTTCTGTTTTATTTTTATCCTTTGAAGATTTCATACATGCATACAATGTATTTTGAGCTTATTCACCTGAAAACTTCTAGCTCTTGGACCCACCCCCACTGCCTCAGCCCCTCCCAATTCCCATCTCTTAAGATTTTTTTTGTTAACTTACCAGGTTCAGTTTGTGCTGCCCAAATACATGTGGGTGTGGGACCATTAGGAATAAGTTTTGGTTTTGCTTTTTTAAAACCTAACATTAATTGTGCCTTTAGTTGTACTGGACATTGTTCTAAATGATTTTATTACTATTAAATCTTGTTAATATTCTGGTGGGTTGCATGAAGTGTGGCAGTCAAAGGACAGTTTGAGGGAGCCAGTTCTCTCCCTGTGATGGCGGAAGTCACAAACTAATCCCACACTAGTTCAGAATTATGAATAATAAAGGGTTATTTATTTAGGAGAGACTTACAGATCGCTGTCCTAGATAACAGCCCTCTGTACGAACGGGGAACAGGAACAGTCTAGCAGCCAGAAGCAAGAGAGCGAGCGGCAGGCTTTACAGCTGCACTTACAGTATAAGAGACCATGCCCAAGTGGACTGGTATCTTAAAGGCTATTAGCTGAAGGATTGGAAGCAGCTCCCACAGCACCGTATCTTAAAGGCTATTGGCTAAAGCAGCGGATGGAGCTCCTACAGCATCCCTGTCCCATATGTGACCCAGAGATCAAACTCAGGTCACCAGGCTTGGTAACAAGTGTCTTTGCCTTCTGAACCAGCTCAGCGACCCTAGTCGGTTTTTAAACAGTTGACAGGTTTACTTAGGTAAAACACTATAGCATTCAGTATTTCTTACAGGTTTTGCTACCTGGCTGGTGGAACTTCACCAAGACTGACTGTTGCTGGGGCTGAGTTTAGTTCCCAGGCCACAGGGTGGAAAGAGAAGACCAACCTCTGAAAGTTGCCCTCCACGAGTGCTGCATCACCCTAACAACCCCTGACACACATAATAAGCAAATACATATTTTTCCCAGAAAATAAAAGTGATGTCATTTGGAGGCTGGGGAGATAGCTCAGATGGTGAAGTGAGTATAGTCCCCAGTAATAGAAACTGGACATTCTTGTCATGCCAGCACTGGGCATGTGGACTAGGACGGTTCCTGGGCTCTAGCAAGCCAGCCATTCTAGTGTATTATTTAAGCTCAAGGTCTCTAGGAGACCCTGTCTTAATAAGAAAAGGGAGAGGAAGAACAGTAGCGTTCAAGTTACAGCACCTGAGATTGCTCTGGCCTTGACCTCTACGCACAACACACACCACATTCAAACACTGAGTGCACACCCAAAAGGGTGATGCACTTAATAACTGGGTGGCGGCACATGCCTGTAATCTGAGCACTAGGGAGGCTAAGACAGGCAGGTACTGCCATGAGTTTGAGATCAGTGTGTGCTATAGCAAGTATCCGGCCAGCCAGAGCTACAAAGCAAGATTCCATTGAAAGCAGCAAACAAACAAAAAAATGAAAGCGAGTGTCTTAATAGGGATCTTAGAGAAGGAAGTGGCCAACTTGTTGAATTAAAATCCTAGTTTCTTTCATTTTTGCTCTATTTTTCTATATATCCACATTTTAAACACCCTGCTAAATCCTGAAATATCCCTATTTCTAGTTCTTATTAAGAGTGTGTATATGCGTGTGTGTGCGTGTGTGCACATGAATAAGTGGTGGGTATGCACGCAGAGATCATGGCAGGACATCTCACAGGAACATGAAGCCATGCCCTACTTGTATTTAAATGGGGCAGGTATCTGAGAAAGTGCAGGATGTTAATGCCTCAAACCTGTGCTCCTGGAGTGAGCTGAGGTGAGAGAGGTGCCTTGGTTTTGTAGACAGCACACATTGGATTTTGCGCGCGTGTGTGTGTGTGTGTGTGTGTGTGTGTGTGTGCTCCTGGAGTGAGCTGAGGTGAGAGAGGCGCCTTGGTTCTGTAGACAGGACACATTGGATTTTACGTGTGTGTGTGTGTGTTTGCTCCTGGAGTGAGCTGAGGTGAGAGAGGTGCCTTGGTTCTGTAGACAGCACACAATGGATTTTACGTGTGTGTGTGTGTGTGTGTGTGTGTGTGTGTGTGTGTGTGTGTGTGTGTGTGTGTGTGTG
>PVIU01019313.1:0-36700 GCA_004026605.1 Ondatra zibethicus
TATGTTCTTCCTTCTTCAGTTTTTCTCCTTTCATTGTCTTAGTCTCTTCTCCTTCCATCCCGTGTTTTGTTCTTGCACTAACCTCTTCACAGATTTTTTTTTTTTTTTTACAAAAATCCCTAGGTGGAATTTTTGGATTGAAGATAACATGCAAATCCCCCTAGAACCCTAGCCTCCACCCTCACACACTGCAGAGCTTTAAAATTTAATATTTCTGCTACAGGCCATTTATATTTTGGCAGTCTAGGTGGATATGATGTTCAGAGTCGGGGAGGTAGGAAGCAGCTGTTTTTGAAGTAGCCTAGGAAGTAATTGGGAATGGCCTTTGCACCTATCTCCGGCTGTCTGTACCCACTGTGTCCCGGTGTCTGGACCCATCGTGGTAAAGGGACTCAGTGAACCTTCTGCTTTGCCAGGCAGATCTGGAGAGAACTTGCTGACCAGATTTAGGGAGGAATGTGACTGTCTTAAAAGATGTTTCAATTCAGCTCAGGACAGAGGCAGCTCAACAGAGTTTCCTGTGAGCCTCATTCAGAGAGGGAGTTGGAGAGCAGGGGGGAGGTGGTGGGAGAATAGCAGAGGCAGAGGAATGCAGATCCTTCTACCATGTCTGACTGCCTGCCTATTCTCTCATAATGCCCACTGCTGCAAGGAGTCAGTGTTCAAAGAGGGGGATGGTGGCGGAGGAGAAATAGGCAATTTCAGCATGAGAAATGTCATTTTGCCTCAAGCAAACTGCCTTCCTATGGCCTCGCTCCTTTGTGTGGTCTGGATTAGGCATATCCAGAGGATCATTTGCCCAATATTAACAAGAAGGCTGAGCTCATTTGTTAGCAGACATAATGGGACTTCCTCTCAGTGGCAAGAACAGCAGCCACCTACAGTCACTGATTGCTATTCATCTGTCACCAAGGAAAAGTCTCCCCCCCCATATGCACACACATTTGCACACACACCATAGAATTAGATTTGCACTTGTAGGTTTCTCTTGAAGAAATTCGATTCCACTCACTACCCCTCCTTCTTTTCTTTATTTTTTTCCCCTTTCTATTTTAGGCTTAAGGCCATCTGGTTTAGGAGACAGGCTCTTCACTTCCAGGCCGCTAATGAATCCTACTCTTTTTTTTCCCTGCCTAACTCCTCAATAGTTTTTCCTTCCTAAACATGAGCTGTTTTTCTCCTTCAAGTGTATAGGTCCATTACCTGGAACACTGGGGGACTGCACATTTGTTGTTGTTCAGCATTTGATTTCATTTTTAGCTCCTTGAAAAAACTCATATATGACTTTAAAAGAGCTTTATTTGATTTTTTTTCCTTTGAGAAATGTGTCTACTGCTGAACCTGAAAACATGTGCACGTAAGCAACATGATATAGACTGAGCAGGTTGTATTTATGTATTTAGGAATATATATCACAACAATTAAAGAAAAAGAGACCATGAATTTGAAAGAGAGCAAGGGGATAAGTGGGAAGATTTGGAGGAAGGAAGGAAGGGGAAATGATGTAATTATATTATAATTTAAAAAAAAATACAAAAAAAATTTAAAAAATCTTTTGTATTCTGTCCCAAAATTTCAGTCAAAGCCATTGATCTTGGCCAGTTTTTGTGTTTGGAGACCATGGTGGGATCCCAAGTAGTATTGATTCTGTGGCTCTGTCCTCTTGTCACAGGCAGGGTCTTCCCTCCAAATACCTGAGACGGAGGGAGACAGATGGCAGTGGACCGAGGAATCTGGAGGATGGTCACAATCTTAACAGCTCTCCCAAGTGGCTTGAAAAATAAATTTAATTTTCCTTTTCTTTCTCTTGCCTTCTCAGCGTGTGTTTCAAAGTAACTCAAACAACTCCATCCCTGGGACTGCTCGCCACCCTCTATAACTGTCTTGACTCTTTTTTCGGATTTCTTGACATTTGACAGTAGCTTTGGGTCTCAAGCCTTCTCTGGAACCCTGAGGAAACTGATAGCTACCCAACGAGGCCTGCTTGCAGAGCTACCTTCTGCTGAAGACATTTTTAAAAAGCAGTTTTTTTTTTTTTTTTTTTTTTTTTTACAATTCAGCTACATGGAAAATGAACTGCATAGAAGATGCGGCAGTCCCAGAGGGCAGCCAACACACGGAGATGTGCTGCAGAGGCAGATTCTTGGTTTCTTGTTGGAGAGCTTGCGCTTCTGCCTTAGGAGTTCAGCTCCTCTTCCACTGTGCGGCACTGGGGACATCTCTTCGCTCGCTTCCCTGGGTCTTCCTTTACCTAAAGTAGAGATAATCCTAGTAGCTCAAAGGGCTGTCTTGAGCATCCCCTGAGATGACAAGAACAAAGTGGTTAGCACAGTGCCCCAATGATGCTGAGCGAGCAGGGGTCGCTGCTCGTGATGAAGAAGATATGCCTTCATGCTGCAAAGACACTTCAGAGATTATCTGGCCACCTTCTTCTTCCAGCTGAACACAGGCCACTCTGCAGCTGTCCACAGCCACCCCACCAGTGGACGACAGCAGCCTCTGACGGGAGGCTGGCTTCCACATGCTGTATATAGCATGCTTTCTCCACAGGCCTTCCTTCCCTCCAGTCAGCTGATGGGATTGGGTGGTGATGTGCTACTTAACATTATGTAGCCACTCATTCAATAAATATTTATCGAGTAGATGAAATGCTAAGTTTTGGACAGATCCTACATTCAGCGATTCCACTGCATCAGAGAAAAATTTGATCATTGGTTCCACGTTGTGGTGTTTTTGCCCAGCTTAGCTGCTCCAGCTTAGCTACTCTGCTAGAAAGCAAACTGAGAGGTTTCTGGTGTGTTCTACTGCTTTAGCTGGAGGGCTGAGACGAATGTGTGGGTAGATTTATTTTTCAAATAATTCTCCCTAGAAACCTGCGTTGGCTGTCTGTGCGGAACAAATGGATCTCATCAGTGGTACGGACTTGACCTTCCCCATTCCTTTGGACAACATCTGTGCCCACGTTGCTTGCATTCTTGGGTACAGCGAGACACTTTAGAGCTATTTCTAGGAAACCTGCTCTCTTCCCTTTGGCATTTTGGAGGAAGCAAAGTATTTTTGACAGGAACACAATGTAATCAGATTGTAACACCCCAGACTCTGGCCGAATGGCACCGGGGCATAGGGAACGCTATTTGGAGGACACAGTTTTAAATAAACATTTCCCATGGAGGGCTTTTTACTGGGAACTGTTGGCTGGCTCGGCTTTCAGGGACTTTGGTTCATATGCAAAGGGAATGTTCTGTGTTTTCCTCATTCTGTGCTGAGGCAGGAATGTGGGCTCAGAGAACATTCTGGCTACCTGGCAGCTGGGTTGTTGTAACCAGTGTTACTGTGCCTTTATCACGGAAAGGGAGAGACTTAGGGGGTGCCGAGGAGTAAAAGGCTGGGTAGCACAATCCATTTGCAAATAAATAACCTTTATGTTGTTTTGCTTTCTTATAATAGAATTAATAGATGTTCAGTGGAAGAAAAAAATCAGGAATCAGATAAACAAAATGAAGAAAAAATTATTAAAATACTACCAGCTTAGAGATGTTTATCTTTCTACACCTAATGGGGCCATACTTGGGGGTCAGAAGATATCACTGTCATCTTCTCTCTGTGTGTCATTAATTAAAAATAAAATCAGGCAGCTTTATGAAAACAGAAGTATAATACTGAAGAAACTTCCTATCTGCATACTCTGTTCACAGTCATATTGAAATGCTCACAGTCATATTGAGTCTTAAATTGACCTTCTCATCTAGAACTTTTATTTTAAATTAGTATACAAAGTAATAAATGTAAACATAAATACACTGTGACATTTTAAAATATAATTTATTTCTGTGGGCCCTACTCTTTCCTATTCTTTCCTATTACCCAAATACTCAGATACCACTGGGGTGGGGCTCAGCTTTGCTATACTCCTTTTGTAACCAACCCTGAGACTAAAAAAGGTGTAGAGACTTTCTCTAGTTGAAAAGTAGGTAAGTGAGAGAGCTGAAATTTGAATGAAGGTTTCTGGGTTTCCAAACTGACAGTCTGCTAGATCCCAGCCACCTGCTCACACTGTGGTAGCCTTATATGCCAGTCTTGTGGGTACCAGGCCACTCAGTTCTCAGTGGCTCACACGTTCCTGTTTACCATTGGTGGATCTGCAGACTGACAAGGGTTAGATGGTATAACCTGGGCTAATCTGGAGGCCACTGCTTCAGACTTCAGGCTCACTGGGCTTGGCTAAGACCTCATCTTTGGTTTGGGTCTGTTCCATATGTGTTTACTCTGCTCACCGAGTTGAAGGGATACTCTTCTCTTGATAGTGCATAAGAAATGCAAGATCCAGAACAAACCACATAAGCACATGAAGCTTCGGTTGCTGTCATGGCTGATGACATTCCTTTGGCCAAAGCAAGTCAATCCCTTGTCGTTAGGAAGGACATACTAACTACAGGCAGAAGGGAATGCAATAACAGCACAAAACATTATAGTCTGGTCTCTTCTTCACTGTTCTACATGCAGAGTTTACTTTCTGCCATGCCACACCTTCAAATGTCTCATTCAGTCCATAGCAGGCTTGAAGTCTGGGATCTTGGAATCATCCCAAATCCTGACATTGCTCCTATTGACTCAGATACCCATGACTTGAAAAGACAGGGGATTTGCCTTTTAACCTCCCAACGAGCAATGTTGACTGGAGGTGTGAACACTGCTTCACGTATTCCTATTTGAAGCAGGCAATGAAAGACATACTGCCATAACTGACTTGCAGGCATTCTGAAATCCCATTGTGTAAGGGAAGCCAGCTTGCTTCGTTCTGTGGGTGCAGAGGATCTGTTCACTCTCTGGGAACTATGAAGGGCCAGATACTAAGTATTTTAGGTTTTGTAGACTGTATGTATCTGTTACAAGTTAAAAAATAGGGCAGTGTGAATAACATATGAATGTGTGTGCATGTATGTGTGTGTGTGTGTGTGTGTGTGTGTGTGTGTGTGTGTGTTTGTGATTATATTCCAACATATTTCCAAAACCAGGTGACAGCAGGGTCACAGTGTGTTGACCTGAGGGTCAGACCCTGTACTATCTCTGGGGGTAGCTTCTCCTCTAGTGCTCTTTGTGTCATTTGGCTCCGTCCTCCAGGAGGTTCTTCTTTTCCTGTAACCACCTCTAAAGAGGACTTTAGGCCCCAACCCTTTCTCTCTGCTTTTAGAAATTGGGAAGGCAGGGATCATTTTCCATTTCAAACAGTTATCTCCGGCTGATGGCATTCCATCATTATAGCTACTTTGAAAGGATTTGATCTCAGTCAATTCCCTGTTCTGAAAGTTATACCTATGATGCTTTTGAGAGAGATGTCTCTCTTTTTCTCTTAAGACTGAGTTTTGGCTACTTTGGTTATATTAGGTCTCTGTAGAATTGTGCCTTTTATGTTTCTTGGAACACTTTGTTCAGCTCAAGAGCATAGCTAGACATCACTTTAGTCCTTAAGAAGTTGTTACAAAGGACATGGCAGCCATACCCTTGATTTAGATTTTGTCATGAGAGTGACCAAATGGTGAAGGGAGAGATAATTTCCATCTTCTGATGTGGAAGTCCTGGGATTTTTGAGCTCTCTTTATTCACTCTCACTTCTGCTGGAAAACTGGCCAGTTCTTTTTATAAGTCCCACTTTGTCTTGTATACCTTATCCAGCCAGAAACAAGTATATTACACAATAAATATTCTGCCTGGACACTTCCTTCTCCAATGCTTCAAGTTCATTAGGCATATTTTCTGTCTTCCAAGTCATTACAGATGAGTTTTGCCAAGTGCTTCTTCTTGAAATACCATGGGATGGCAGGTTTCCAGTCTTCCATTCCAGCTTCCTCACCATCTGCCTCCTCCCCAAGCTGCAGGTACATATTTTAGGTTTTCACTCTGGCAGTATCCTTCTTCCAATCCCATTTTTCCATCAGCCAGTTGTTTCAATAGTGTGATACAATAACTGTCTTAAACCCAGTGACCTACAGCAAAGAGTCACTTAGGTTCACATTCCCAATTCTGCTCAACAGATCTAGCCTGCGCATAGCAAATGCCACTGCTGTAGGCTGCACAGAGAGTGGAGTTAGCCTCATGGCACGTTAGCTTTCGGTCATTCTACATGCGTTTGCTTTCAGCTCTGGCTACTCTTTGGGGGCTAAGTTCTTCTTAGAGTGTACTTGTAGCAGGAGTCCAGTTGAACCAGTCAACACATCTAAGGCTTCTGCATGCATTGTGCCCACTAAATTCCATGCACAACGGAGATCCCATGGCTGAGCCTACCATCTGTGGTGCAAGAAGATCACTCTGTCTATGGTGGTCTGAATATTTTTATGCATATGTATATTCATGTGTGTGAAGGTAAATATGCATATATATGCGTATATATGCGCCTCAGGACCGTCTCAGTTATCATCCTCAGTAACACAGTCTACTTCTTTTGACTTCTCACTGGCCTGGAGCTGATCAATTAGACTAACCTAGCCTTGCTGGCCAGTAGGCCCCAGGGACCCTCCTTGTTCTACCTCTCCATTGCTGAGATTATGAGTCCACACTACCATGTCTATAGTTTTTTCTCTTCTCCTTCTTCTTCTTCTCATGGGTTCTGGAGATTGAACTGAGGCCCTCATGCTTATAAGACAAGTGGTTTACCAACTGAGCTCTCTTCCCAGCCCAGGGTTTGAAGTTTTTGGTGAGTAAGAACTCAAATGATGACATGAGGATTGATTTTTAAATTATTAATGTCAAAAAGAGGAGAAAAAAGAAATGGACGTTTATGAAGAACACTGCTTTTTCTTGCTTCTACCTTACAATCCTCTATGACAAAGTCCCCATCAAAGAGACACAGGTGATGTGAGCCGCTTTGGGAATTTGTTCTTAAAAAGAAGTGGGCAAGCTCTCTCATTGCTCTTCCCAACTGCCAGCTGGCTGGGATGTGCCTGCGTGAGACAGCACGCCACTCATTTTGATGATGGCAGGCTGACTCTGCAGTCACATAGCGCTACAGGGAGAAAACTGCAAAAACAAAAACCTTCCCTTCAGTTACTTACTTAGTGTCTTTGTCAAAGTGTCTTTGAACTGTACATAGCACTGTTTCTAGACTGTTACACAGTAAGAGCTCTTGTTGAATTAACTATATATTTTAGGTATCATTATTATAGTAACTTCATTTGATTTTTTAACTGATAGAGATTGTATTACTGCTATTTATTCATAATTATTTTAGGGTTTAAATGAGACAATGTGGGAAATTCAGAACATAGTATACTTTATTAATAAATGGAAGTTCTAATAAAATAAATTTATGTTATATTAATATTTTAATATTATGCAGAATGATGTTATAATTAATAGGTAAGGTGTATTTCTATTGATTTTAAACATTTCATATGTTAACTACAGAAAATATAATAACATATATTTAAAAAAATAATAATACAACATATACAATGGATTAATATAAAAATAATTATTATTATGGATCAGGCATCAATCATTTTTAGTACAGACTAGATGGTCCTATGGAACTGTCAATCTTAGCTTCCAAGGAGCACCTGTCTTCTGCCTTCATCTCTCTCTACGTAATAGTTGTTTCTATCTTTTTCTTTCTCTTCAAATTTAACTTCAAGTGATTTTTGTTTAGGTAACCTTGATAATAATGGGGAGTTAGAGGTGTCTGAGTTGGGGAGCATATGAGTGTGATTTGTTCTTTTCTTTTCTTGAGACAGTATCTTGCTGTGTAGCTTCCAACTCCTGATCCTCTTGCCTTAGCTTTCCAAGTGCTGAGGGTATAGACATACACCGCCACAACTGACTTTTGACATTTGTTGAATTTAGTTGGAATGTTATGTTGGTTTCCAAAGTAAAGGAATGGGCACATTTCACCATACATTCTGTCAGCGTCTGCCAGAATCCTCGCAAATGCATGCCATTTGTATTTGAAGGTATGGGATAGAGTGCATGGGGTTCAAGGAAAACTCAACACCATTTCTGAAAAATCAAATGTCTATTTAATAACCCCCCTATACATTCGGAAGAATAGTGCATTTTCACTGTATACTCAGGGCTTATGGAGGGATGTCATGAAACTAGCGAGGAGAGTAGCTCTAGTGAAGAAAGTAGCTCTAGCGAGGAGAGTAGCTCTAGTGAGGAGAGTAGCTCTAGTGAAGAGAGTAGCTCTAGCGAGGAGAGTAACTCCAGTGCATCAAAGAAAATCTGTCCTTCACTCTACAAGTGAGCATTTATTGAACAGTCTCACAAGCCCCCACTTTTTTGATGGCACACAAATGAATGAGTTGCATTTTCTATCTGCAAAGAGTTCACTATCCAGAAGCTGCAGAGAATATATGTGTATATGGAATTTCTCAAGAAAGTAGACTTGGGTATCAATCTAATTGAATTCGGAAGTTTGGTTTGAGGCTTAGCAGCTTCATGACCTGGGACAGTTTGCTCAACCATTTATGCCTCAGTTGCTTCTTATGTTTTATGGAGATGATGCTGCTGAAAATTAATAATAATACTCCACAGAGTGGTTGCAATATTAAATAAATTAATATAGGTAAAGTATTTTGTATAGCATGATCATGCAATTATGTATCAGTCATCATTATCCATCAACCAGAAATCTTGGTAAGGGCAAGGCATCCTGTTTTCTTTGCTTGCTGCTGTATCTTTGGTGGCTAAATTGGAACTTAGAACCAGTAGGCACAGAATAGGTGTTTATGCAATGTTTCAGCTATTGACTACAACAGCACCCTGGCTTTTGATTTCTTCCAGACTTTTCAGATGGGAAGTTTTTATTAAGTACTTGTTGATCTTCAGACTCAGTGCTAAGTGACTCCATTCATCATTTGATCTATGGTTCCACAGGTTTTATGGGCTAAGTGTTGTCGTCATCATATGTACAGAGCCAAGAAGTGTAGTAATTGGCCTGAGATCACGGAGACACTAATTGGCAGATTCAGGATTTGAACTCAAGAATTTCTTTCTCAGAGACTTATGCCTTTAACCGCTGTCCCCTCCTGCCTCCTGAATGCTCTGTAGACGGCCGCATTGATGAGACCAGTGTGCTGAGAGTTACCAAACCGTGTTCCCTCACACAGGTGCCATTCACAGAACAAAGGAGTCTGGACGTGATGGGAGGGAGACAGAAGCCAGCACTTGGTATCTTGGCTGCCATGTGGGCTTCACATGGTTTATCAGCTGAGAAGTAGAGAGCAGACTTTGGCTCCCAGTGCTGAACGGCTCATTGCCTCCAGTGCTCCTGTCTCCCTTCATGTTAAGAAAACAGAAGATGCAGTCAAACTTTGAGTTAATGGGTCTGCTCCATTCATTATTTACCCAGGGTGGTGCTTTATCACAGAGGCTCCTAAGTGTTTGACAAAGAAGGCATCTCATTAGCGCCTGGGAGGTTATGGGTTGGCCAGATGGTTGCTGTTTCCTCCTTTTCCTGGAGAGAAATGCAAGTGTCTCAGACAGCGTGGCAACAGCTTAAATTTCGAGGACTCTAGCAGCAGCGGCTTTCTTCCTGCTTCCTGCCTTACGCTTTGGTAAATGTGAAATCAGACACTTTCTAGTCTCCTGCTCACATGTTGGTACTGTGGAGATGGTGCTCATGTGCACTTGGGTCCTACAGAGACAAGATGGGCAGTAGGCCATAGTTGCAACCAGTATCCTTAGCCTAGCAGTAATTCTCAGCCCTGGGCCTGCTGACAAAAGAGGTGGAAGACGGGAGGATGACCCATCACCTTTGGTACTCAGCTTGAACCATATATACCAAGATGTTATGTCATATCAGAAAACTAGTTAGATGTAGGGCTTTCCCCTTCTAAGATCCAGGGGTGAAGAGAATCAAACCCTAACTAGTACTGGAATATGAAAAACTGTATTATGATACAAAATGAATAGGGGATTAGTTTACATCTTTTATAATGGCTAAAACTAATAATTACAACAACAATACTATCGCAGAATAGCAGAAAATATTTATTGAGTGCCTCTGTATATCTCTGTTGAGCTATCTACTTTGTGGACATCCAGTTTAGTCACCAGACCAATCTTAAGAGGTTTTCATGTAACAAAAATTAAACATGTATTCCTCATTGTTTTAGGCTGTTAGGATAGGCTCTGGGAATAAACAGCAGGGGAGAGCAAGCAGTTGTCATAATAAATAAATTGCATAGAGCAATAGCTAGCAATAAGTGCCATGGAAGAAAGAGTGGGAAACATATTTGGAGTAAGGCAGTCCTGGAGGAGGTGACGGTGCATCAAGGACCTGGTGGAGATCAACGAGGGAGACGGGATGAGTGCTGGAAGCAAAGACAGAGCTAGCGCAAAGGCCAAGAGGTGGCAGCATGCTGGGTGTTTCTGAGGAGCACTGGGGGTGAAAGGCACTGTCGAGTGGGTTGGGACATGAGGTTAGGAAGGTACTGGAGGGAGGCAATGGGGAGCAGCTAAAGGATTTTGAGCAAAAGATAAAGATCTGGTTCACTCTGGAAGCTGTGGCAGAATAAAAAGTGTATTTTTCCTACTTTATGTTCTAGCATAGGTTGGGTAATCTTTCCAAAGTAGCAGCTAATAAGTGGTAGAGTGAGACAGTCCCCATGTCTATGTAACTTCAGACCTCATGGCTATGAGTGCACCACTTGGTCTGTGCGATGAGATCCAAATGACCCTTCCTGCAAACAGGCGATTGTTCCTTTGCTTGCCTGGTTCTCCCATGCCTGATCAACCATGCTGGGGTTTGGTAACCAGAGGTCTGATCTCTTGCTATCAATGCATCTCTTTGCCTTGCTTGCTTGTTTGCAGATTCATCACAAAGCAAGACAAAGTGCTTTAAGGTTCCATCTTTGCCTTCCACTGCCCCATAAAGGACATCCCATTTCCCTTTTGGGCCCTCTTTGGGACCAAGACTGATGCCAGGCATCGGGCATTCTTAACATCCTCTTCAATGGCCCAGGGAGTTGATGGTAGAGAGATCATGGCCACTCAGTGGGAAATGGGGCTTTATTTCACTCCTCCTCCTGGAGTTAACACTCCTCTCTCAGCAGGGGCTCCTTTAATGAATCAATTAAGGAGGGTATTATTATTGGAAGCTGTTTTCAGCCCAATTAAGACCTTTCAGCATGTCAGTAGCGATAATAAAAGTGAGTTAAGTCTCAATTTTTCTTTATTAGGATGTTTATTAGAAGATTGAAATGTTCATTAGGTGAAGAAAAGTGATACCATTCGTCTTTGCTCATCAGACGCACAGTGGAATCTCTGATGCAACTTTACTGTGGTTGTGTGTGTGATGTGTGTGTATGTGTGCACATGCACATGCATGTGTGTGTGTATGTGTGTGTCTATCATGAATGTGTGTGTGTGTATGAGTGGAGGCACATGTGCATGTGTTACTGGGTTCTAACTCTACTTTGACTCCATATAACAATAAATTTGAGTTACAAGTCAGGGTGAAATTTATTTATTAATTTATTTGTCTCATGAGTTCATGGTTGAACATGTCTCTTGCTTTAGTGTGAGATAGAGGGCCAATATCCAGAATAGGGATGAGCCAAGTATGGGAGGTTGGGAACATGGCTGCTTATCTTAGACCAATTCTGAAACTTCATAATTTTGGACCAAAAGTACATGTAGAAAAGTAGAAGTAAATTATTTAAATCTTAATATTTTCCCCCTTCCTTTAAAAAAGAATAAGCTATTATGGATTTAGCTGAGGCTTCTCATATAAGCCTTCCTGACTTTATTTCCTGGTCTGTCACCATCCTTATTTCCAAGAGTTTTACACTTACAAATCTGATATTTATCATACCCTATAGGTTTTTATACCATTATTGTAATGATCTTGTGTGTTCATAAGAATATGAAGCATTGTTTTGCTTTCTCTCTGTGTTGACACATAAAGGTATATTTTTCACTGAATTTCTATTGTCCCCAATTAATTGATCCAGCATCATTCTTCTGAAGATGTTTATAATTTTTAAGATGATAAATCATACTGCAGTAGACATTTTGAAATATGTATGCTTCTGTATAAATGCAAAAGTTCCTCTAGACTAGTGTTTATTATGCCTTAACACAAGGTGAAAGTTTATTTTTGCATAGTAATTCTTGTATATACACATTTGTGTCTCCAAATAAAAGCTTCATGAAGCAATACTCCTGCTATATTCATGGAACACTCTGATATATATTGTAGTATCTAATTAATCCTATTTTGATTTATTCTATCCTGTCCTGCCATATCCTTTCCATTCTATCTTTTAAAAATACTAATTTATTTATATATATGAGTGTTTTACCTGTAAATAAATAAATATACATATATAAAAATACCATGAATATGCAGTGCCCCTAGTGACCATAAGAGGGCGCTAGATTCATGAGACCCAGAGTTACATATGGTTACAAGCTGATGTGGATGCTGGGAACTGAGCCTGGGTGCTTTGCAAGAACACTATGTGCTTCTACCTCCTGAGCCATCTCTGTTGACCTCACCCTTCTTACTATCTGTCGACCTCACCCTTCTTACTATCCTACTCTTTTGACTTCCTTCCATATTCATTTTTAACCTCAAATATTCTTGTAATGACTAAATTGATTCTATGATCTAGAAGTAGATTGCAACATGAAATTTGAGAAAAAACCTGTTCTGTAGTATATTTATTTAGAGTGAGAATTTTGTTCGCCTTGAAATTTACTGGCTTTTGTTAATTTGCTGCCCTAAGTGGCTTACTATATTAATTTCCTTGGATATTTGCTCTGAGAAGGTCTGTCTTAAGCAACAGTAGTCATGCTTAAAATAAATTCTAATATTATAACCTTTGTTTTATTGATAATTTTATCTGTATATCTACTGTGGTTTATTTGGAGTTATTTTATGTTTGATCATTCTTTCCTCTTCAATTCTATTATTTTTCCCCCTTTATTTTCCTGTTGGTTGGTAAGTTCCTTTATTCTTACCTTAAACTCTTGTATTTCCTCTTCTAGTTTAGAAGACTATAGCACTGTTCTTTCATTGGTAGTCTACCCTACCCTTTAAAAATGTGCTCTGCATTGTAGATGTTGAAGAATCTCAACTTGTTAAACAGCACTATCATGTGGGTGTAAAACGTTTGTAACCCATCTTGCTCTTGTTGTCTGAAGTTTAGCTTTACTCTTTTAAATATATGAAATGTTATCAATTTTTTATGGTCTACAGTGTTAGTTAAATTTTATGTCTTGTATTTTATTGACCCTCTAAATTCACTCTTTTGTTGTTGTTGTTGAAGTGTATTCTTCTGTGGTTCTTGTTAAGGAAGACATATGAATAATATGACACCTTTTTTGTAATGCAAAATTACCTCTTCTTGGTTCTTACTGTTGAACACATGCATTTTCTTTCAGCATTGCAAAGCGCTGACTCCAATGTCACCTGTCCTCTATGTTACTGCTGAGAAGTCGGCTGTCATTCTAAGTACTTTTGCTTTGTAAGTAATCTGGCTTTTCTTCCTGTAGCTTTTAAGAGCTTTCTCCTTCCTCTTCTTTGTGATATTCTGCAAGTTCACTAGGAAGGTCAGATATGTGTTCACCTTCCCTCTTCTTCTTCAGTTGTTAGAGAGGTTTGATTTGATGACACTCACAGCAAGTCCGGAAAATCTTTGGTTTTTATCTCTTTTATTTTTGTCTGATACATTTCTCATATGTTAGAAACCTCTCATTCTCTTCTATGTTTTTTAACTGCTTTGTTTCATATTTTTATTGTTTTTGTGATACATTCTGAGTGAATTTATCAGTATAGTCTTTTCAATGTATGAGCTTCCTCTCTACATGTTTATTCAATAATATTTTATTTATAAGGTTTTTAATTGTGATTTTGTTCCTTTTTAGTTTCCCTATCCTTATAATTTCTAGCATTTCTAAAATAGAAATTGTGACTTTATTAGTTTCTTTGAACTGATAGTTTCTTTGAGTTCTCTAAGCAAAGAGCCTCTAGTTTTTGCTACATGGTTTCATAAAGTGAATTTAATATGGGATGGATATATGTTCCAGTGGATGAGTGTGTTGGCTGTTTCCCCTAGCATTTGATTTGTGTCTTAGGATTTTAGTGTGATGACCAAATATTAGCCTTTCTCTGCCTTTTTGCCTCTCTCTCCTTTCTTTCCCCCTTTCTCCTTTATTCATTTTTCTAACTGGCTTTGCCATTTCACTTCATCCTGATCCTGGAAGCAGAGGTTAAATTGTTTATATCTTATTCTGAGGGACACAACTGACAGCACAGATCACATCACCATGCTACAAACTGCTGCGTTCAGTTATTGGTGGGAAGGACATGCTTGGTCTTTTAGTCATTCCAGGACTATAGTTTACAAAGTCTTTGGCTATGAGGAGGCAGGGGGACAGGGAAGCATCTTGCCAAGCCCCTGAACTAAAGGAACAAGTACTTATCTTTTCTATGTCTACCCCACTGACTTCTAACTATAATCCTCTGTATGCAAATCCAGAATCCAGTAAACCGAGACTTTAGCCTCATACACCATTTTGTAATTCGATTGTATTTCTTGTCTATAGAGACCCTTATCTTGGTATTATTAAGCTTGCCTGTGACATTTTGCTTTAAATTTTTATATTTTATCTTTTACTGCTAAGATTATGAAGTAGAGGGTGCTACAAGATATAAAATTCTTGTGTACTCTTTGATTAGTTTTCTTTTAATGGCCTCTGTTCCCTCTTTTTTAAGTCTTTTTTTTTCCAGAAGAGCTTCTAATATATTCTGTTTCTCATAAAATCTAAGAACAGACCTACTTTCTAATTAGTTCTTAATGCTGTGATCTCATGCTTATCCCTTTTGTAGGATTCTGCTGTGGGCCATCTGCCGCTTCAGAAAGCTATTCCTTGAGAACTTCAGGGTACTATAGACCCATCTAAATTGGTTTAGCTTGTCAGCTCTCAAGTTTGACTTAGGTCTGACTCCAGGATGACCACTCACTGGATGTTAGAACTTGGGTGACAGGAACACTATGCCTTAGTTTAATCAAGAGCAAAATAGAAATTACAATTTAACTGATGTTAAAAATTTGTTAAAAGGAGACAGTGTCTATACAATGCTTAGTTGGTAAAGACAATAAGAGCAACAATGAATAAATGGGACCTCCTGAAACTGAGAAGCTTCTGTAAAGCAAAGGACACAGTCATTAAGATAAAAAGGCATCCTACTGAATGGGAGAAGATCTCCACCTACCCCACATCAGACAAAGGTCTGATCTCCAAAATATATAAAGAACTCAAGAAACTAGACATTAAAATTCTAAATAATCCAATTAAAAAATGGGGTACTGAACTGAACAGAGAATTCTCAACAGAAGAAGTTCACATGGCCAAAAGATACTTAAGGTCATGTTCAACTTCCTTAGAGATCAGAGAAATGCAAATCAAAACAACTTTGAGATACCATCTTACACCTGTCAGAATGGCTAAAATCAAAAACACCAATGATAGCCTATGCTGGAGAGGATGTGGAGTTAAGGGAATACTCATCCATTGCTGGTGGGAATGCAAACTTGTGCAACCACTTTGGAAATCATTGTGGTGGTTTCTCAGGAAACTGGGAATCAACCTACCTCAGGATCCAGCAATACCACTCTTGGGAATATACCCAAGAAATGCCCAATCATACTACAAAAGCATTTGTGCAACTATGTTCATAGCAGCATTATTTGTAATAGCCAGAACCTGGAAACAATCAATGGAAAAATGGATAAAGAAAGTGTGGAATATATACACATTAGAGTACTACTCAGCTAAAAAACAATGGCATCTTGAATTTTGCATGCAAATGGATGGAAATAGAAAACACTATCCTTAGTGAGATAACCCATACCCAAAAAGATGAATATGGTATGTACTCACTCATTAGTGGACTCTAGCCATAAACAAAGGACATTAATCCTATAGTTCACAAGCCTAGAGAAGCCAAATAGCAAGGTAAACCCAAAGAAAAACACATATAGATCCTCCTGGAAATTGGAAGCAAACAAGATCACTGGGCAAAAGTTGGGAGCATGGGGGTGGGGATAGGGGTAAGGGTGGGCTAGGGGGAAGGGGAGGGGGGAAGGAGAAGGGAGAAGGGAAGGACTGGGGAGAGCTTGGGGGAGTGGGAGGGTGGAGATGGAGGTAGGGCGGATATTGGAGCAGGGAAGAAGATATCTACATTAAGGGAACCATTTTAGGGTTGGCAAGAGACTCGTCTCTAGAGGGGATCCCAGGTGTCCATGTCCAAGATGTCCCCAGCTAGGTCCTTGGGAAGCAGAAGAGAGGGTGCCTGAACTGGCCTTGTCCCATAGTCACACTGATGAATATCTCGAATATCACCATAGAAGTTTTGTCTGATGGATGGAGATAGAGACAGAGACCCACATCCACATCAGAGCAATGGACTGAGCTCCCAAGGTCCAGTTGAAGAGCAGAAGGAGGGAGAAGATGAGCAAGGAAGTCAGGAACGCGAGGGGTTGGTCCACCCACTGAGACAGTGTGCCTGATCTAATGGGGAGCTCACCAAATCCAGCTGGACTGGGACTGAATGAGCATGTGATCAAACAGGACTCTCTGAATGTGGCTGCCAATGGGGGCGGACTGAGAAGCCATCGATAATGGCACTGGGACCTGTCTCTTCTGCATGTATTGGCTTCTTGGAACCCTTGTTTACTTGGATGCACACCTTCCTAGGCCAGGATGGAGGGGGGGAGGGCCTTGGACTTCCCACAGGGCATGGTACCCTGCCCTCTCTTAAGGATGGAGGGGGAGGGGAATGGGAAAAGGGGAGGAAGTGTAAATTTTTGATGGAAAAAAAAGTTTGTTAAAAGGAGACAGTGTCTCTACAATGCTTAGTTGGTTTTAAGATTTTCATTTATTATTGTTATTATTATTAATTATTGTCTGTGCATGTGCACATGTGTGCATGCCATGATATTAATGTGAGCAAACATAAGAAGACAACTCAGTGGAGGCAGTACTCTTCTTCCTCCTTTGTGAGTGTTCCAAAGATTCAGCCCACTGAAATATATCATTGACCCTTAGTTGTTTTTTTTTTTTGACAAACGTATTCAATAGCATTGAATATAATGATTATTCTCATATTTATGAATAACTTCAGATGTAATCCATCAGCATGAGAATGTTGCTAATGTATTATTCAGAATAGAAGACAGGGAACAGGAATAGCTTATTGTGAGGGCACCGGTCATGTGGAATTTTAGAAAGGAAACCACAAAGTAATAAAGGCTGGCCTCTGGTACAATTCTATAGTAAATTCGTTATGGCTCTTAATAGTTACAAGATAAATGGTTCTTTCACATTCTAAAATCTAATGGAAGAAAAGACAGTGTTCTAGTTTCATTGGATCAAAACCTGAAGCTTAAGCCCAATGGGAGAAGCAGTGCCGTGGAAAGGGTACTGTTACTTGTACAGGAAGATCTGGTTTCCTGTGACTTTGCCTCATTACTTAGGTCACCGGGTTATTGATACAATTTCTTCAAGTTTTGATTTCCTCATCTGTAAAACATGAGAAATAATCTGTTTCTTAAGGCAGGGTTGAGGATGACCTGAGATGATGTGTCTATCACTGAGTGATATCTAAAAAGAAAGGCGAGGCAAGAAATTTGGTGACAAGTGCTCCAAACACTGTCCTCTTGGACCCTAGCCCCAATACATGCTTGGAAGATTGTGTTCCTCATGCCCATCATGAGAAATTCTACAGGCAGGAAGTAGCAGAGGACCAGACTGTGAATTGATAAGGGAGTTATATGGCAAAGGTGGCATAACCCATTTTACACCTGCAAGATAGATGCTGCTCTGAGGATAAAGACTTTCTGGAGTGCCTAAGGTTTGTATGATCTTAGAGGTGGGGCATTTCGTGCTTAAGACCTGGAGTCTCAGTGCTCTGAGATGGGACATGCGGTGGATCTTACTTTCTCTTTGATATTCTTTTCTTTCTCAATGTCAAACTCTTATGGAGGCCTTTTCAATAATAACAATACTGCTTCTCACTGGAGTTTTGTCTGTTTCTTCTACATTTTTTCTACATTGATTTCTCATTTCATTCATTCATTCTCTCTCTCCATATATATATACATATATATATGCACACACACATTATATACATATGTGTGTATGGTATATTTGTGTGTTCTTGTACACATAGAGGCCAGAGGATAACCTCAGCTGTCATTTTTGATACACAGTCAACCTTGTTTTATGAGGCAAGTTCTCTCATAGGTCTGACATTAACCAAGTAAGCTAAGCTAGCTGGCTGGCAAGCTCCATGGAGCCATTCATCCCCGTATCTTTAGTGCTGTGATTACAAGCGTGTGCCACTTTTGACATTTAAAAAAACTTAGTTCTCGGGATTAAACTCTGGCCCTCATGCTTACGAGACAACCACTTCTCTGAGCTGTCACCACAGTTCCCAGTTCTCTTTTAATAGAAGGGATAGACAGGACTTCTATTTAGCACCCAGTAAGAGCACCCGTTCATGACCAGAGCATGGAGAGTGCCAAGTCCTTCTCAGATTTCTTTCTTCTATTTCACTTCTAATTTGAGTGGGTCTTCATTGCATTTCCCAGTCTGCCATTTTAAAATCAATAATTTCCATTGTGGAGCATCTGTGGTCTTAGCCCTAAACTTGTTAGTATAATTTTAAACACAAATTCTCTCCAGGAATACAAAAGCTATATTATATTACACCTTTAGGACGGGTGCTGTGGAAATGGCTTTATTCATTGTCAACACAATTCACACTTGCCATGTTAAAGGAAGAAAAATACTGTAGCAATTAAGGCATTCTACCTGTTCAGTTTAGAGAGAAGTTACCAAATGGTCTACCTGAGTTGGCTGCTGCACATCAAGTTTGGACAACTTATTTTAGCTTCAGATTCTTAGTCCCCACTCCAGACTTATGGAACTAGAATTTCTGGGGATAGCACTCAGTAGTAAGGTCTTACACGTGGCCCTGAGCAGGTCACCAGTAATTCTGATGTCACTTATAGTTTGGAAATACTGGGTCACATGGTCCACAGATCTGTTTTAATGTTTTGCTGAGTTTAGTACTTCACAGAATCTCAGATTTTCATTATTTGAAACCAAGGGGCCTTTGGCCTCTTTTTAATTGTTGCTGAAAGAGGGAGATGCTGGGTTTTGCAGTATTTTGATCTCCCCCTGATCAATATGTGACTTGATTCTCTACTACGTTAAAATACATCTTCAAGCCAAATAAAAGAAGCACAAGGTAAGCGAACCATGAGTATAGCTGGGGCTCTGACCCCTGCATAACTCGGGGGATGATAGGTGTTTGCTGAGGGTGGGAGAAACAGATGGCTAATTTCTTTCATACGTTATAGCATTTTCTTTTAACCTGGCTGAATACTGAAACTATTCTCCAGAGTAATTAACTCAGAGTTTCTAAGGGCTGGCCCCAGAAGGAGGTGTTTTTCTTCTAAGTACCCAGGTGATTGCGGTGTGCAGTTTGACCAGGGAAACATCACATACTGGAGGAGGGGGCAGATGAGCAGCAGGTTGTTAGTGCCCGTCCCTGGCAAAGAATAGCTTCCCATTTCTCATTTAAGCAACCAAGTAGGGTGGCTTAGTCTCTGACACCTCTGTAGAGTCTAGGCAAGAGTGGGGAGAGAGAAAAAAAGAACAGACATGACTTAGACTTTAATTGAGAAGAAAACTGCCAATGCTGGGTGAGTGCTTTCAGATGTCCTGGAGTGGACACCACTCGCTCCACCCTGCTCTCCTAACTGCTTAGTTAATGGCTCCGAAGTTTAACTTAACATAAAAGAATCCAAATCAGGACGGCATTCTTTACAACAGCAACAACGTGGAGCAACTGTGATGAGCACATAGGGCTGACTGTAAGGAATCTCACCCTTACCTTCTAGACTAAGTGTGGGAGGTGAGGCTGAGAACAGGGATGGGCTCTCTGTATCCTCACTTGACCCTTACACTCCTGCTATGTGTCTGGCTTGTATCCACCAGTGAACCCAAGTCCTTAGGAGGGGAAGTTTCCAACCCAGATTTGATTGTCTCTTACATTATGCTCATGTTACAATGACAATGTATCTACATAGATACACTACTCTGCTCTGCAGTATGGTATAAAGTGTGCTGCATGTGTGTGCACACAAATGTAGTGTTCAGAGACCCCAATGCAAGGATCTTTTGGCCCTTCCTCTTTCTTTACCTGCCTGTCTTCTACCCTCCCTGCCACTTGCTTTAGAACACTGTTGTAGTCAGAACTTATGCTGTGGTCTAGTAATGAAGGCTCCTAAACTTAAAGAGTCTTAAGATGCAAAGGAATTTTTCTCCACGAAGTCACATGATAAATGTTTAACACAACTATTCAAGTCATTTCTTGGAGTCAAACCATCTCTCTTTATTGACCAGAGGCTCAGTTTTAGGAACCACAATTTCTGAAATGCCTCCTCTCATAGGAATTGAAGTCTGGAATCAGGTCACATGTCTTCGGTCACAATTCTTTTACTTCTAAGTTCTGGCCATACTTATCCATCTTATCTGCTAATACTGTCCCTTCACAAGGAAGCTGAAAGGGGTCTCTATTCTATTTCTTGGCCCAGTACAGGTTTCTATTTTCAGATTGCCTAACTCTTAATTAGAGCAGTGCTACCAGGGGCCACCTGCAGTAAATGAGCAAGCCCTTATCACCGTTGACTCCATCTGCACCACGGCAAAGTAGACAGTGGGCTTGTTCTGCCAAAGCAACTCTGGAGAAACAATCTTCCAGTCCAGCTGTTGGAGTTGAAACCAGCTGATCATCCTTTCTCTTTGTTGCCTACCTCTATTAGACATGAAGTTTGCCTTTATGAAATACCTCTGATGCTGCATTGTCTCCCATGCTTTGAGGGCAGAAGGCGTGTCCTCTACAACTATTGTTCTGAGTCAAGCGCCCAGTGCCACGGGCAGTCCGGTGTGCTTGTGGGTGGAATGGATTACCCACTGCTCTCCCGCTGCTCTGCCTCCTTCCTGTCTCCCTTCCACCACCGGCTTTTGTTCTACAGCAGCAGCCTGCTGGGAAAATGCTCACTTCTAGCAACACTCTTTAGTTCAAGTTAGAGGAGAGAGCTTGACCTTCAGAGTGTCAAGATTTAGCTGAGGAAAAAACCTGAAGGAGAAAATGTGAGCCACTGGCTGAGCCACTGTCTAACAACAGGACACTGATAGCATGAGCAGTCCCGCTGGGGAGCCCTGCATCTGCAGAAGTGACCTTTCTTCTTTCTTGAAGACACTATGGGACAAGAGTGGCTGAGCTGACGAGGTACCATGGGCTTGGGGCAAGCTAGGGCATTTTAAAGACCTCAAAAGACCAATCAGAAATAGCCCAAAACACTGAGTTGAAAACCAAAGCGTGACCTCAGCGTTGGAGTTCCCTGAATGTGCCTCATAGAGAAGGGCTGTGCTAGCAGCTTTGCAGAGAGAGCAAGGATGCTAACGATGCATACACTGGCTGCTTTTAGTAGAGCCTTCTGGGCACCATGCCACCTTTGCGCTTTCTCTTCTACCCATTTATTTATTTATATTGTTAATTAATGGAAATTTTGACTCCCATTAGACATAGAGGACTCACTATAAACAGTCACAGTATTAGGTGGGCAGGGCCACTGGGAAAGGCCAGGGGCCCTTCTCTCTGCTCTTGAATTCTAGGCGCATGGCCCAGGCTGTAGAGAAAACACAAATGCTGGATCCACGTAAGAGATCCACATTGTCATTGAACCGCAAATATTCCACTATCTCTGAGTCTCAATCTCTCTTCCTTTCTCTTTTTCTCTTTATCTCTCTTGCCTTCTTACGGCCTTATGGTCTAATTTCGTAGCCTCAGATGGCTTAGAAGTCACTATGACAATAGATTGGACTCAGATCCATGGCAGCCCTCTTGCCTAAACCAGTGCCAGCCTTACAAGCAGGAGCCACCATGCCTGGCTGAGTTTATGTTCCTTTAGCTTTCATGAATAACTTTCCTCTGCTGAGACCAAGGTAACTCACCTTTCTGTTCCTCTGTGAAATAAAGTAGCAATGCCTACTTCAGAGATTTGTTAGAGGACTTACTGAAGGCAAGCCTGGCATGTGATTGGCCCAGTGCAGTGCCTGGGCATAGCGAGTACACACTGCTGCCAGCTATACTTACCATGATCAAGAACTTCCGTCATGTGCAGGTTAACATAGATCCTCCCCAGAAGCTCCTTCCAGGGAGTAGCCTGGTAATCAGCCTCCCTCAGAAAAGTCCTGGGGCTTCCTGCTTTGAGTTTTGGCACCTAATTCATAGGACAGGATTTTGTGGGTTAACCATGGTGAAAGTCAATTTTTTGCTCTTGTGTATGAATTTTCTGTACAGTTATAAACTAGGGTTGTGGCATCAATGTGGGATTTGGGTACGGCCAAAAAGTAATCAATGAGCACAGTCTGACAGAGTGCAAAGAGCTCAAAGTAACCCATGACACATGGCAAGAAGGCCCCCATCCCAGTATCGGCTCTCCAGAAGGCTTTCTAGGACTCCAGATCTCCAGCTGAGGCAGGGCCACGAGAGGCCTGACTGGAGTTCACGATGGACTCCCAACTGCTGAGTGTGACTCTCAACTCCATACTTAGCTGTGGGAGCCAAGTCAAAGCTTTTAACCTTTCTGTGCCTCAGTTTCCTGACAGAAACAAAGCAGATAGTGAGTGTTCTCACACCAGGGTGGAGGAAAGAATGGCATGAGAAAAGGAAGTGATTGACATCATGCCTGGCAAGGTCTTAGAAATGCTAGCTGTAATGATTCTGTTTTGTCAATCCTTGCATTTTACTTCCCACCCTCCGAGGACTGGCATAAGGTACTTTTTGAGCTTTGGGATGACTCATGTAACAAATTTTAGTAGAAGCCCCAAAGGCCATTTCTAGGTCACTGTACAGTCCAGCAATGATTACTGGCTGGACATAAACTAGAGCCACCTGGGGAGAGGGACTCTTAATTATCTCTATCAGACTGGCCAGTGGGGGTGATGTTCTTTATTGCTTATTGATGTGAGAGGGCCCAGTCCGTTGGGGTCAGTCATTCCTGAGCAGGTGGACATGAACTATATTCAAAGGTGATGAGCAAGCCAGGTGAGCAATCCAGTAAGCAACTTTCTGATCCTGCTTGAATTTCTGCTCTGACTTTCCTTAATGATGGACTGTGATCAAGATATCTGAATCAAATAAACCCTTTCTTCCCCAAGTTGCTTGTAGTTAATGTTTTATCACAGCAACAGAAACCAAACCAGAACACTGGCCCCAGGTGCCCTGGGTCCTCTGGATCTCTGGATTCTCTCTCTCTCTCTCTCTCTCTCTCTCTCTCTTTCTCTCTCTCTGTCTCTCCATCTTCTTTGTGAAGATGACTCCATCCATCTCTGAAGAACATAGCACCTAAGGCCCTTCGTATCATTCACTCGAGAAATTCAGACTGCTATGTTTTAGTCTAAAACTCTCAGCAACTTTTTGAGTTGAAAAGGACCCACTAGTTACCTCAGACATGCTAGTGGACTCTGCTTCCAGAGAAAAAAGGTAATTGGAGAGACAAGTGAGGGGGGAATCGGTGTTAAGAAGGAACTGGGGCATGATTAGAAAGCATTGTGACTCCTGCTGGTGCATTCGCACCCTCACCTCACCTTGACCGCCTCATCCACTTTGCAGCTCACCTAATCTTGGACAGGACACAGCAGAAATAGGAAAGGTTCCTGGGAGGGCAACACAGATGGATGTGAGAGAAGGGGTTCCTTCTACACTAAAAAAGATGACACATTTAATGCTGACAAGGGGGAAGGAAAGGGGTGAGCGCTCTCCGAGGTGCTGAGTGTAATGAATGGGGCACAGCAAGCCAATTGCTGGCTCCTCCATGCCCTTTCCCCTCCTCTGAGAGAGAGGCAGCACTTGACAAAATTAAAAGGGAGCAAATTTAGAACTGATGAAAGGAAATGCTTTCCACACAATGTATAATTAACCTATGAAGAAACCTAACCCGCTGGCTATTAGCTGAGGTAGGTGGTTAGCTGGGCTTTTAGAAGGGTGGAAGAATAACAGCTGCTTTTGCAGTTACCCTGGTTGAGGCTACAATTCCTGAGGTAATTCATCCTCTGCTGTAGGATGTGAAATGGTCCCTAGCCTGAGAAAAAGTACATCCCTGGGGATGGGAAAAATATTGAAGTGAGACTGGGCATTTAGGTTGAGAGGATATTAGCACCGTAAAGGACCATAGATATAATCCAGGGTGGCACAGATCTCTGACTGAAGTAACATAATCACTTAATGGAAGAGTCCAGAAGAAAAGATTTTTGCTCCTCAGATTTGCTTCCTCCACCACCTCCCATGGACCCAGGAAGGCTTCAGAGGTGGAAGTAGGTGTCAGTTTCGCTTCTGTACTGGTTTTCATCCACATCTGCTTTATAGTCTGGGTAGTGGACATTTGCTTTGTGCTAAAGACAGTCAAGAGATAGGAGGACATCCACACAAGCTGGTCTGGGATGCTGTTCAGTGTTTATTAGTTCTAAGCAGGAATTCTGACCCACTTTAAGTCCATTCAATCTTAAGACTCCCACAAGGAGCAATGCAATAGCATTGTATTAGCTAGGTTTCCATGGCAATAGCCAAAATATCTGACATAGACGACTCAAGGGAGAAGGGCTAATTGGACTTGTGGCTTCAGAGGGTTTAGTCTATAGCTGAATGTCTCTATGCACTTGGGCAGAACATCACGGCAGTGAAAGTGTGTGATGGGGGAATCCTATTCACCTCATAATGGACAGAAAGAGGAGGAGGAAGAGAAACCCAGGCCCATGTATGACCTCCCTAGTGTCCTATTTTCTTCATCTTGGGTACATACATTCAGCATACAAATTTGTGAGGGAAGCATCTTATATTCATACCCTAAGAAGCATAGAATAAAGTAGGTGAGATTTGAGTTTGTGGAGAAAGTATTAACAGATCCACTAGTACATCTTAGGTTCATGGCATTGGGTACTTGATTCAGTCTCTGAATCTCTGTTTCATTACCTCACTGTTTTCTTTTTTAGAGATATGTGAATGTCAAATGAAAATAGCAAAAGCATTTAGCTCAAACAGTACAGAGTAACCATTTACAAACGGGTGACTGAAATGATTAGGACTGAAATTGCATGGGGTAACCTATTAAGAAGAAACCCTGCCTTAAGATTTTAGAGTTGTTAGCTATCACTCATTTTATTTACTAATTTTGATTTTTGATGTGACAAAACACCTGAGGCAAAGCAACTCAAGGAAGGAAAGATAAGCTTTGGTCATGGGTTGAGGGTCCAGTATAGCACAGTGGGTAAGGATGGTGTCAGGGACATGAAGCTGCTGGTCACATTGTATTCATGGTCATGAAGTAGTGAGTTATGAATTCTGGGACTTATCTGGCTTCTTCCTTTTCCTTTTAAATTCAGTCTGGAACCCTGATGAATAAGATGGTGCTGCCTACATTCAAGGCGGGTCCTTCATTCTGAGCCTAAGCTCTCAGGAAATACTCTCACAGGCAAACTCAGAGGTATATCTTCCTTTTAGCAATCACAAACTCATTCGACTTGACAATGAAGATTATCATTTATAGACATATCTATCTGTCTGTATGTATGTCTATCTATCTATCATCTATCTGATTCATTGGTCTATTTCTTATCTGTTATTCTTGTATTCCATCTTTCACTCAACAAAACTTGAATACATAATGTATACCATATTAGGTTCAGGGTGCACAGTGATAGATGAAATATAGCCCTTTCTCTCCTGTAGTGCACAATAAAGTGGAAGAGACAATTACATACACGCACCCACAAACACACACACTACAACTCCACAATGCAATGTGACACTGCATTACATGTGGACGTCTGTGAAGTTTTGTGGACTTTTAGAATAATCTTTGGTTTACTTAACAAGTAATTATTAATAGTGCAGGCGTTAGGGAAATGGCTCTGGGATTAAAAAGCACTGGCTGAGGACTTGTGTTTGAATGCCAGCATGCACATGGCTA
Organism: Ondatra zibethicus; assembly: GCA_004026605.1. Taxonomy (NCBI): domain Eukaryota; kingdom Metazoa; phylum Chordata; class Mammalia; order Rodentia; family Cricetidae; genus Ondatra; species Ondatra zibethicus. The sequence continues at coordinate 26,049 of PVIU01019313.1, forward strand.
CTTACAATTTCCTATAACTCTAGTTCCAGAGAATCCAGTGCCCCCTTCTGGCCTTGCTGGGTACCAGAAATGCATGCAGTATATAAACATGCATGCAAGCAAAGCACCCATATACATTAGATAGATAATATGTTTAAAATTTAGAACAAATTAACCACATAGTTCTTCAGTAACAGGAATCCATCTCACTAGTTGTCAAATAAATCTCACTCTCAAGGGAAGTGATGTTTGGAAAAGACATTTTGTACGTTTTGGGAATTACAGAGAGCACTCCTGGAACCCAAGCTTTCACCAATAGTACAATCAACCATAGTGCCAAGTGATCACTACTTATTACAAGAAAATATTTTGAGCCACTCAGGAGTAAAAGATAGTGTTTGGTGTCTGAGAGATGCTGGTCAAAAAGCCTTAGCAAATGATGAAGAATGACTCTGGAGGAGAGCCAGGGCTCTTCTAGGAATGTTCCAGGTCTCATGCTATCCTGCCTTAGAGGCCTTATCCCAGATCCTCACAAACATTGCAAGTCTATTGGGTGGTACAATTGGCCTCCATGTTCTCCAGAATATTATTACTATTATCATTTTGCTTTATGTATTTGTTTACTGTAAAACTTAAAATTATTTTCTGATTTTGGCTTAAACATTATTTATGATGGGTAAATTTTTGGCAAGCATATACATACTCAGGAAGCCTCATGGGATGAGAAAATTACAAATGATCATTTCTATCATGATTTTTTTTCGATAAATACAAAACTGAACAATTAATGAAACTGACATAATATTGCATCTTGTAGACCTTCAATTAGATGCTAATTTCAATTTGATACCATCTTCTCGTGTTTGGAACCATGTTCCCTTGTTGTGCTTTTTAGCTCTAGAATGTTTGTAAGGCTCTTTGAAAAGCCCTGAGATAGAACTAAAAAGCCCCTGGGTAAGCAGGCTCCAAAACCAGCAGCAGACGTCTTCCCCCAGGCTGGCTCCCATCCTCTGAAGTCTCTGAGGATGACCTAGTGATTTGAATCTCATCAAGACTTAAGAGTGTGCTGAGTGGACTAGGCAATTGGTAGTGGAACACTTCTCAGTGCTCAGGGGAAGCTTGATTCCTTCTTCTCTCTATGTTCTGCCCTCTACCTGCTTTTTGTCTCCTCCCGATGCCTTCATCTATTAATGAAGTCAAAGGCTCTTTACACCCTGAACCACTCTGCTGATACCAATGAAGATATTTTTGGGATCAGTGAAGGCCTCCTAGAAGCATGGTTGGCCATACATCTAGAATCAATTTCTACACGTAGAAATCAAGACAATGGTGGAAAGAATTTGATTAAAACAGAAAATCCAGTATGTTTGGTATACTTGTTTTCTTTACAGACCATCATTGTAACGTCAGAGTTGCCCATGTGAGATGAACTTTTGAATTTTTGTTCTTGGTATGGAAGTATGTAGTGGAGAGAGACCTCTGGAATGTTCTTTTAGCGGTATGGTACTCTCTTGTAAATGTTCCTTCCCTGCCTGCACAGCAGCTATCCCACTTACATCTTCATTGCAAATCTTCTCCTGTACATCCCTCCTCGACCTCTCTGGACTGAACCAAGTACTCCTCCTTTTGTGCTCCCACTGACCTTAGTGGAATTCACACACCATTAAAGCCATGTCCATCTTTATGTGGTGTGGTTGTTTGTTTGTTTTGAACTGGCTCTCATTGTGAGTTCTTTGTGGGTAAAGCCTGGACCTCTTCCATTATCTGTCTTTAATTCAAGCATAACATTCAGCACTCAGAATGGGGTAAAGGGGTGAGTTAATCTTTCAGAAGCCAAGGGCCCTTCCTTGTGTCCTGATGTTGATTTCTGACATGACCATTGTCATGTGGAAACCAGAGCAGCTGTGATTACCCACAATAGACATTCAGATGATCACTGTATTTATTGCCCTGCACAGAAGCAGGGGAGAGTCATCTTTGTCTAGTCAAGTCAGGGAAGACTGCATGCTTCATCCATTTCCAAGAAATCATGATGAATCCTGCAACATCTATTCCTCCCAAGGTCACAAAATTGTAAGTAATCAGATTTAAGATCTACCACCACATGTATTAAAAAAAAAAGAGGATGAAGCAAAGGTGCAAATAGGAATAAATTCTTCCCGCAGTGGAAGTAAAACAAATCAATATCACTTTCTCAGTGTCCAGAAATGCTTAATAGGCAAAGACCACTGCCAGATTATTGAAAAAAAAATGTTTGAGTGGCAGACAATTCAGATGTAAGCTGCAGGAATGAAGAGCCCAACAGCTTTTCTCATCTTGGGAAGAGAGAACTTCGTCTTCTGCATTAGATGAATCTCAGTCTGTGCGACTCCTTCCAGAAGTGCTGCTACAGTTCTTGGGCCTAGCTGGTTCCCACAAGCTGCTCAGGGTTGCCAGTCACTTCCAGCTGAGGTTGGAGATATCTCTTCTGGCTCTTTCATAATCCTGAAAGACTCAGGAGGGCCATTACGCCCCCACCCTGGACCCCCAGTTCATCAACTCATGCACCACTATTGGATTAGAATAGGCTCAAGTTCTTGCTGACTAAGTTTCAAGACTCCTTAGCAAGTTCCTTCCCAGGCCTTTCCTCTCAGGTTCTGTGCAGGGTTTGCTGGACTTCTGTGTGTCTCTTTCAGCCTAGACTGGTGCTCTCTCCTCTTTAAATGCATTGTCTGTATCTTACAGCCCAATTCAAATTTGACCCTTCACTTTTCTGAAGTCACTGACTTGTCCTTGTCTTCTTTTACCCCTTGACTATGGGGTATGTCATGTATAAAATAACTCATAGTAATTGTGCATATAAATGGGCACATTGGAATGTTGTCTTCTGGACATGACGTAAGCATTGTCATCTTGAAATAAGGGCAGTTACTTAGTCACAAAAGACACAAAATCAGGCCTATTAACATCCCCTCACAGAAGGAAAAGGGGGGTTCATCAGAATCTCATTTGAGATTCCCTCCTCCATCAACTACTCAGAGTCCTACTGTAGCTGTGCATGGACTCAGGGGCTGCTAGGATTCACAGGGCACAGAACACTGATGCAGCTGTGTTCGATTCTCCCCTGCTCCTGTAAATAGCCAATAAACACATTGTTTTGCTATTCTGGATTTGGATGAAATAATTTCTTTGGTTAGTTTCCTGTCTGGGGTAAATAGCATTTATTTGTGTCTCTCATCAGGAATATTGGCTTCTACTTTTTTATTGTGTTCTTGTCAGATTTTGGAAGCAGGCTAACACTGGCCTCAGAGATTGAATTTGAAAGGGTACCTTCTAATTCTTTCAAATAGATTGGGAATTAGCATTTGATTTTTTTTAAGTTTAGTAAAATTCAACAGCGAAGCCAAGGCTTTCTATTATGGATCATTATTATTACTTGCTATTTAGGTCTCTAAATTTTTTGTGTGTACAACAGTAAGGCGTTAGAGGCCTGTTTAATATTGTGTCTACTTAGCAGAATAATAGTAGTAGGTTCTTACCATAGAACCTATAACAGGATCTTGAGCCTGGTAGCATGGTCAGATATGAGTTTTATCTGTGGCTCAGACCTTAAATCCAGGCAGAAAGTGGTTGGTCACTTCCATGACATTTATGCCACTATTTCATCAGTGGGCATGTCTTGCCAGACTGCTTGCAAAGTTTGTAGCTGAGTAAGACCGATGATCACCTTTTCCTTCTGATACCATGAACAGCATTAGCATTATGAGAGTGATCCAGTGGGATTGACACTTTCAGGTGAGTACCAGCTTGATGTCTCTGTGGTGGTTTGGAAGAAATTGTTCCCAAAGGAGTGGCACTCTTAGAAATTGTGGGTTCGTTGAAGTAGGTGTGGCCTTGTTGGAGGACATGCATCACTGTGGGGAGTGGGGTTTGAGGTCTCCTTTGCTTAAGCTAGGCTCTGTGTGACAGTTGCTTCTGCTGCCTGCAGATCAAGATGCAGAACTTTCAGCTTCTTTTCCAATCCCATATCTACCTGCATGTTGCCATGTTTTCCATCAAGACAACAACGGACTAGACCTCTGAAACTTAAGCCAGCCCCAATTAAGTGTTTCCTTTATAAGAGCTGCCTTATTATGGTGTCTCTTCACTGCAATAGAAACCCTAACTAAGCATAGCCCATAATGTTTAGAGGTTTCTTGGCACTCATAGACCAGCAGATCCACAGCAGGTAACTAATTCCTGGCACTGGGCTTTATTTGTTAGCCTTTGTTATCTAGGAAAGGTATTGTGGGAGACTTTTCATATCCAAAGCCTAACAGGACAAGGGGATGAGTAAATAAGTTGTGTTTGTACAGGGAATTCTGTTTATCTGAAAATAAATGAACTAAAGCTAAAAATAAAATAAAACTAAATGAGGAATTTCTTGAACACAGTAGTGTTGGAAACTTTATAAATACCATCCATAAAGTTGTTTATTTTTATTTTGTGAGTATGAGTGTTCACTTGCATGTATTATGTGCTCCACATGCATGCCTGGTACTTGAGGAGGCCATGGATCCCCTATAACTGAAGTTACAGGTGGTTGTGAGGTGCATGTGGGTGCTGGGAACCAAATGTTGGTCCTATGCAGAAGCAGAAAGTGCTTTTAACCACTGAACCATTTCTCTAGTCTTCATTTACAAAGTTTAAAAGCATGTATATTGATTAGAAGAATCTATATAATAACATATAAAGATATATATGGAAATAAGAAGCTACTAAATTCAGGATATACAATATTAAAACTGGGAGAAGAGTGAGCAATGGGGAAACACAGTATTGGCAATATTTTGCTTCTTAACTATGAGGTGGGTGCATGCATAATCACTGAATTATTTGTACATCTAGGTATGGTATAAATATAGCTTTAAAATTCTCTTTTATAACATTTTTATCAATAATTGAGTATTTCATGCAATGTTGCTCATATTATTTGATTTAATTTTTGATGATCTATAACTTATTTCTAAAAGTCATTTTTTAAGACTAAAAGTATAATTAAATAATTTACTCCCTTCTATTTTCACCATCAAGCCCATCCCATGTACTCTCCCTTACTCCTACTCAAAATCATGGCCTCTCCTTTAGTTGTTATTTTTAACTGTGTGTGCAAGCATGTATGTGTGTCTATGTGCATGCACACACACGATACTACCTGCTTAGTCCATCTATTGTTACTTTATGCTTATAATTTTAGGCCTGTCATTTGGTACTGGCTAACAGATTAGGAGGTATATCTCTGGAGAGAGCTGTTTCTCCCACTCTAGACATTCCTTTGTTGCCTCTAGTTCTTTGTCTATTGATGGGGCCTGTGAGATTTCCCCTTTAAATGTTATTAGGACTGTTGGTGTTGTACCTCTCTGGTCTTTTCCAGGAAGCCACCTGCATATACTCCTGCACATTCATTCTCTCTCTCTTTCCCTCCTTAGAGGAAGTAAGGTATAAATAGTGCAGCAAAACAGAGTGACACCAGGAAGGAACTGTGGAGTAGGAATGATTTGATTGACAGAGTAATTTCAAATGTACAACTTGCCTAGGCCAAGTAATATACAAAATTAAAATACATTTGTGTTTAATGATTTATCCTTATTAGATAGTTCAACCTCCTACTTTCTCTTTAGTGTTTTGGCTTTTGACAAGTGGTGTTCATTAACATCTTCACCAGAGAAGGAAGAGCTCAAATCAGTCCCTTTGGATGCTAGTGAAGATAATTTAGTAAAAGGCTCAGTTGGGGAGGAGTTGGAAACAACTCATTTAAATGAGATTTGGAATTACCTTGGGTTTAAAATGATAGATTTTTGAATAAAAACATAACACAGAATGTGTAAATTATTTCAGGTGTTTTAGAGTATATGGCTTCTGGAATTAGCAAGGCTTTTGAATAATATGTAAACGCCATTTCTATCCATGGCTTTAAGAAAGCAGACTGTGGAGATGTTTGATGTAATTGTTATTCTGCATATAAGATCTCTTACCACTAGGGAATGGGCATGAAGATTTTGTTTTTTTCCTAATAGCAGGTGTAGATTTATAAAGATTCCTTCACTCTCTTTCCTGGAGCCCATTTGGACCACGCATATCCATTAGCAAGATAGTAACTATAACAAAATGCATAAATATACTAAATACAAGAGGATCTATTGTGTGCTGTGTGCTGCTCTGGGCCTTAGGGGAGATTTCACTAAATTCTTTTAACTCCCACGAAAAGTAAATTTTATTACTTCCATTATTTTGTAGATGAGGAACTGAAGAGGAAAAGAATTTCATTGTAAGTTTGAGAACTGGGGTTGGAAAGCAAGATGTTTAATTTCAAAATCTGAACTCTACTTTTTGGTGTAACCTTTAAGAAAGACTTATAGTCCTAAATACAGAATCATTTCAATCCCATAAAGCTGTATTTCCTGGCCAAAAAAGCAACCTCTTCTTTATTTTATGATGCTTTGTGTGGTCATTTCAAAGGAGACAATAGGAAAAGGCTATTGTGGGGAGTACAGCAGTATGTCAGTTAGATGTTCTGAAGGTCTGGAACGAATTGGGAATAAAATTGTGGCTACATGTTGAGATCTTTCTTTTGTAAACATCCCTTGTTTCTAAAACATCCATAGTGACTGTTGTTGAGTATTATTTAAATAAGCAAGTGTCCTAGTTTCAGGAAGCAGAGAGGTTTTATTTTTCATCAAATTTACTGCACATCTGTTTAAGGGATGTAGCAACACTGTGCATAAATCTCCAATCAAAATATTACAGAACAAGCCAATTTTATAATATTAAAAATGTATGTGGACAGACACAGTGTGCAGAAAATAGGATATTGCCACGTGGTGCTTTTCTGTTCTGCTTATATTGGACTCTTTAGCCTCAAATTATATCTTGTTAAAAATCTACCAGACAAAAATGGAGTTTAACTTGGCTCAGAACAATTAAACTGATGTAATATAAGTATGTCTGTATAATATGCCAACATTGCAAATATTTTATAGCAATGGATTTTTGTAGCATCTTAAATAGATTTTGAAACATTCAAATTATATATGCATTACATGGAATGATGTTTTATGGGTATTGGATAATATCCTAATGTAGAAGAATTAAAAAACCCCTTTCCTAGAAAATAGTTAAATTTTTTATAAGCAATCTTGATTTGCAGGATTCCAAGTGAACACTGCTACTCTATTTTGTTGGGCAAGATTGGCATATGAATGGAATCCAACTTAGGTGGGAAGCTGTCTGATGTCCTCAGGTTTTGGAATAGGACTGTGCCATTATCTTCTGTGAACTATCACTACTTCAGTCTACACTGTACCAGTGCTGAGATTTGTGACTGCTTTCTAGTTACAAGAGCACTATTACGAATCTTGCACATCTCAGAGCTAGAAACCTAGTGCAATGAAAACCCTCAGGAATCTATGAGGGTGACCTGAGCTAAGACTCCTAGCAGAAGAAGATATGGAGCCTGAACTGGTCATCATCTATAACCAGGAAAGACTTCCAGTGGAGGAACTGAGACACCAACCCAGCTACAACACCTTTGACCTACAATTTGCTCTGCTTATAAGATGTGCTGGGGTAAAGGTGGTGCAGAAATTGTGGGAGTGGCTAACTGATGACTGGGAATTCATACCATGACCCATACCATGAGAGGGAACTCACTTCTGACACTGCCTGGAGGATCAGGACCCAGAGGCTGGATAACTCAGAGATCCAGGATAGAACCAAACATGACTTGCAAAAAAGAAAGTCAATGAAATGATTCCTAATGATTTTCTGTTATACTCATAGTTGGTGCTTAAACAAAGTGTCATCAGAGAGGCTTCATTTAGCAACTGATGGAAACAGATACAGAGACCCACAGTCAAACATTAGGCAGACCTCAGGGAACCCTCCCTGCAGAAGAGGGGGAAGAAGGATTGTAGGAGCCAGAGGGGTCAAGGGCACTGCAAGAAAACCCCCAGAATCAACTGATGTGGGCTCACAGAGACTGAACTGACAACCAAGGAACCTGCATGGGACTGACCTAGGCACTCTGCATGTATGTTACAGTTGTGTAGTTTGGTCTTTGATGTGGGTTTCCCCTCTGTATGCTGTGAATACCATTGGTGAATAAAGAAATTGCCTTGGCCTGTTGATAGGGCAGAACTTAGATATGTGGGGGGGAGAACTAAACTGGATGCTGGGAGAAAGGAGGTGCAGTGAGGGAGAAGCCATGTAGCCCCACTGGATACAGATGCCAGAACTTTGCTTAGCAAGCCACAGCCTCATGGCAGTATACAGACTACTAGAAATGGGTCAAATTAATATATAAGAGTTAGTCAATAAGAAGCTAGAGCTAATGGGCCAAGCAGTATTTTAAATAATACAGTTTCTGGTGTGATTATTTCAGGGTTGAGCAACTGGGAACCAACAAACAGCCTCCCTTCCAACAAAATTGGCACCCATGTAGCCAACTAAAATCCACTTAAAACCTGAGAAAGCTTAAAAAGAAATCCTAGACACAAAAGAATAGAGTTAAGCATGGTTTGGTAACAGCATTTTATTGGGTGGGCTCTGTTTGCTAGAAGCCAGCAGGGGCATGGCTCCTTTAAGAGAAGTTTTCCTGATTCAGCAGTAGCAGAAAAAAAGTCATACTGTTTTGAACTGGCTGAGGCTTTCTGGGCTGTGCTGTCCAGGAAGTTCAGTCAGAACTCTGGTTCTTTTTGGAGGTCTGGCTATGGAACATTTAAATGGGGTTTGTGAATTGAGTGCTGCAACTTGCTTAATGGCAACATAGACTGGCAGTGTGCCTAAAAATGGGGCTGTGAGCATGGCTTTCAGAGGCAGCAAACAACTCCACTGGACTGGGCAGGGCAAGCAGGAAGTGCCGTATTTCCCCTGGCAGTGGCACCACTTAAGTTCATAAGAAGGGCTTAGCATTTTAAGAAGCACTTCTGGTCAGAAAATAATTATAAATACACAATAAAGACAAATTCAGATGGAAAAGACTTCTAATGGGTCACAGTGTTGCATAAATGTATGTAGGCTTGGGAGAGAGAAGAAAAAGAATACAGAGAGTTGGAAAAGAAGTAAGTCATTAAAAAAATAAAACAAAGTCTTTAAAGAGACACAGTACAGATAGTCATAGATTAAAAGGAGTAAAGAAAAATAAGCCATGTAAAGATGGAAAATTCATAGAGAGTCTGATACATCTGCTCTTGGAAGCACCAATTACTTCAAGAGGAAGATGGGTATTGAAGAGGCTCCTCATGGAGTTTGCTAGCCATTTGAGCAAGGAACTTTCTTGCCTAGATTGCTTCATGATATGCTGTAAAAACTGGGCATGCTGGACCCACACAGAAATGACTGCTGAACTTGCCTAAAGGTAAGACCACACTTTGGGGTTCCTGCTTCATGAAAGAATCTGTGAGATATTCTTCAGGACACAGAAGAAAGTGACTGACAAACTGCCAATATAGGTGAAACTGTCTTTGAAATTTTCTGCTTCATGGAAAAGTCTGCTGAAGATGGATGCCCTAACGGTATAGAAGAACTTTGGGTGACTATTTAGGCAGCAAGATGTCTCTGTCAATTCTAAAGTTCTGGAAATTGCTTACAATACACTTCCGTTTACTTAGGTAATATTATATCCTTCTGGATCTTTGATGGAGATGAAGAATTTATAGTTATAGTTTTCCTTAGTTATGATAAAAGATAAACCTTCCTTTTTATTTAAACAGAAAAGGGGAGGTGATGTGGGATTCCCCTCTGTATGCTGTGAATACCATTGGTGGATAAAGAAACTGCTTTGGCCTGTTGATAGGGCAGAACTTATATAGTTGGGGAAAACTAAACTAAATGCTGAGAGAAAGGAGGTGCAGTGAGGGAGAAGCCATGTAGCCCCGCCAGAGATAGACGCCGGAACTTTACTCAGTAAGCCACAGCCTTGTGGTGATACACAGATTACTAGAAATGGGTTTACTTAATATGTAAGAGTTTGCCAATAAAAAGCTAGAGCTAATGGGCCAAGCATTGTTTTAAATAACATAGTTTCTGTGTGGTTGCTTTGGGGCTGAGCAGCTGGGAAGCAACAAACAGCTTCCCTTCCAACAGGTCTTCTTGTGGGACTCCTAACAGTGGGAGAAGGGTCTGTCTCTGACTCTGTTGCTTTCTTTTGGGACTCTTTCCTCCTATCAGCTTGCCTCATTTGGCCTTAATAGGAGAGGAGGTGCCTAGTTCCTGCAACTTGATGTACCAAGGCTGGTTGATACCATGGGAGGCTTGCCCTTTTCTGAAGAGAAACAAAGGAGGAGTGGATGGGTGTTGAGGAGGTAGGTGGAGGGAATGGGAGGAGAGAAAGAAGGGGAAAACTGTGGCCCAGATATAAAAATAAATGAATTAAAAAAAGAAACTTCCATATCTCATTTAAATGCCCCTATGAGAGGATTCTTCACCCCATTTTATTGTTGAAAAACCTGGGGTTTGAAAGTTAATTGATTTTTCAGAGACCTCTGGACTTAATGTCTGTACACAATGCAACACATTTATCGTCTTATTCCAGTTGCATCATCCTAAATACTTCTTGTACCTGTGCCACATATATATCAGATAAACTGTATCACAAACCAAAGAGCAAGTGGTTCTCTCAAGGTCATCAGTGGTGGGACAAGTCTTTGGATGATGAA